>JASGXE010011814.1:0-25777 GCA_030068105.1 Sinentomon sp. SZTP_YWyxl
TGACACTCGCAGATAAACAGCACAGCAACTGCACCCAACAAAACTTGTGGGCCAAGCGGCATTACAAAGCCATGATGGGCCGGCCAGAATAGTGTTGAGAGAATTGTAATTGTCAAAACAACGTGAAACAGCTGTTGTAAATAAAAGAAACATGATGCCAAAAAGATCACGAAACAATACAAGAAAAAAAGGCAAATGGTTTTGCCAAAAATACACTTTTCGTACAAATTTTGCAGCCAATGGGTCTAAACTGTAAATTCGAGAAGTCTGTTGCAATGAATTGGCAGCATTTTCAACCATAGATCACTGAATGGGAATGACCACAGCACCGAACAAAATGCATCTTCCAAAACAAAACATGGAGGTTTTTTGACGGGTTCGTAACAAGAGATAAATCTAAAGATGAACTCGCCATTCCGCCCAAAACAGGGCCGTCAAAAATGTGTGTCATTAAATAATTCTCTGTTGTTTGCAACACCCTGCAAAAAGTACAAAGACATCCACATCGCAGTGGTGCAGGAAAGCCAAGCAGGTCTGTGCCAAGCAACCTGTATTTTCCCCAAATAGTTGAGCAGTGCTGCCATACCAACAAAATGAAAATAATTAACCCAAAAGAAGAAAGAGCAGCAAATAACCATCACACCTTGAAATTTATGCTCTCGAAGGTTTCCTCGTAGATGTCCATGTCCCCAAAATCAGTTATGATTTTGTTCGACAGAGTGGTGAGGTTGCTCAAATTTGTTTTCCGCACTTGCTCATTCTCCGCAGATGATGAACCACCTGCCACATCCTCGGTCTTAGCTGTGGATTGCTTCTGGCGCTTCTGTTTCCACCTTTCTGATGCAGATAGAGAATTTTTGCCACCTGCAATGGAAATAAGATTGCTTTTGTTTGTGTTTCTGTTAAAACTCATTGTTTTTATGGGATCAAGGCAGCCATGCTAAGAAGCTGAGAAGTTGGCAGACTATGGAATGACATGGATCATCTCTGGATGGCCATGCCCTGCAAGCCAAGGTCTCCCAAGTTTGAGTTCACTGTTATCAGTTTCCAAATCGACCTCAGCGAGAAGTGGGAAACTAAGCAAGCCTGCCACCTACCATTCAAACAACAATGAAATTGCCAGTACCTAGTTCCCAACGTGACTCGGGGTTCGTTTCAGGGTTGGTTCTCGAAAACACAAGGCAATGTCTTCCAAGCTGGTAAGCATCGTCATGTGAAGTTGGATTTGTGACTGACGGCAGATCCATTATGTTTACCGTTATGTTTGAAATCGCTCAATTTTGCCTCTGTTTGGCTTTTGCACTGCTCTGCAGCAATCAAACTCCACTTCAGCCTCTATGAGCCATTTTTCAAACCCCATGAACAGTAATCAGTACTTGTACACAGTGATTATACTCAATCAAAGAGTTCTTGAAGATTAAATCGGTGACCCCCATCAAACACCCGAAAATTCGAGCATGAAAGTCAGGGCTGATCCAGTTACACTTTTTCCAGTACTGGAGTACCTACTGTTCCAGTACTATGTGCTGGTTCCAAGGATAGAATTCTTGCATGCTTCAGGGGTTATCCTGGTTTGGAGGGAGGAGCATGTCACCATCGACAGCAAAAATGCCTCCAGTTTGGCCAAAAAGCTCGCCATGACAGTCCCAGAACTTTCAAGGTGGTAATCACTTTTTCTGCCCTGTGTTTTCAATCCCACCATTCATTTCACTTCACACCAGTGGAATATCGAGAAGATGGGGTGTGGCTCACAGTCACGAGAATGTTTGTTGAACCACCCTCAGTGGGGCCTGGGAAGGACCCCATTGAGAAAAAAATTCCAATAATAAAAGTCCATGCATCTGGAGAGATGCAACAAATAACTTTTATGCACATTCAAGCACCTGTAGCTGCCGACAGCTTCTGCTCCAATGAAAGATGATTCGTTGCAGCTGGTGATAATATGGAGAAAGCCCCAGTGGGAGGGGTTATGACCACATAATTAAGTGGTGGTGCTTGTGAAATGCATCTTGTTCAACTGCAGGAGGCTCCTCCTATTGATGCTTCTCAGGTGCATATGATAAAAGACAGAGAAAGTGGCCACCTCAATAAGCAGCTTCTGAAGTGCTATTGACCTTTGGCAGCCCCACATTTGCTGGCCAACCTGTACCGGTACCAGAAGGCTAACCTGTAACTGGTGCCGGGCCGGCTCAGCCGAACGAAAATTGACGTTTTGTTCGTGATGATCTTTCATGACATTCAAGAAGATCATGATCAAGCACATTCCAAAATTTGAGAGAAAAACAAATCCAGTTTATAAATAGAATTTTGTACAGCATAATTGCCTACCATGAGTCCAGGCATTCCCATAGGGGGAAGGGGGGTTACCCCCCCTGGCCGAAGGCCAGCCCAAAGAAGTTTAATAAATTAACTAGAAGTAACAGAGCGCCATCTCTCTGCAGCCCGAAATGGTTCCACCTTGTGTTTCCTTTTTCTGCCGCAAATGCGCCACCACGTTGGCAAAAGAATGGGAAATGGGTGCAGTGTGCGATGCAAAACGCGCATTCCGTTTTCCTTTTTGACGATTTTTGTTTTTATTTTTGGGTGGAATGCACTACCACCAGGCTCTGGGATGTGCCTAAAACCACACTAACTTTTCTGCTGGGCTATAAATAGTCTGTTTAAAGACAGAACAAACGATAACGCTTGCCGAGTCAAAGGTAAGCGTTATCGTTGCCTTGTCCCGACCAGACCCCCGTCTGGGAGTGACAAGACCCCCGCCCAGACGGGGGTCTTGTCGCGATGATCACCAATAAATGGGGTCTGGGGCAGAACCCCAACGGGGTTCCAAGGGTCAGAGCCCCCGGTGGGGGGTCTGGGGGCGAAGACCCCAACAAGTTGATAAAATTTTAAAAAACCAAGGTACATTTTGGGGGAAAATTGGTGTTCCAGAGATCAAATTTCCCACCAGGGCAGTCAAGAGCACATGCCAGGGAGGAAAAAGTGAGCCGCGGCGAGGCATTTCTCGACTGTGAGACCGATGCCCCCCTAAATTCTGTCCGTGAGAGCACATCGGAAAAAATTTCCAGGCACTTCTGACTGAAAAGAGCGGTAGGCATAGCGTCGCATGCATGGGTCAATGCGAATGCGGACGAACCCTCAGCGGAATTCCATGGCGTGGAGCCCTGCATATTTTTTTTCCCCAATCCACTTCCGCATGCGCGTCTCTGATTGGCTGTTGGGAATTCCAGCCAATTTCAACATCCAATTTTCAAAACCTAACTGAACCAAACCTAACCTGACCTAACCTAACCTAACCTGACCTAACCTAACCCTGTTGCGACCCCAGAAAGAGTTGCGACGCGGTGGCAATGGCAAAACATGCCAAATGGCAAAAAGCGGTGGCAATGCAAAAATCCCAAAATTGATGACGTCACACATTTAGACGACGTGATTGGCTTAAATCTAAGATTAAATCGGTGACCCCCATCAAACACCCGAAAATTCGAGCATGAAAGTCAGGGCTGATCCAGTTACACTTTTTCCAGTACTGGAGTACCTACTGTTCCAGTAGGTACTATGTGCTGGTTCCAAGGATAGAATTCTTGCATGCTTCAGGGGTTATCCTGGTTTGGAGGGAGGAGCATGTCACCATCGACAGCAAAAATGCCTCCAGTTTGGCCAAAAAGCTCGCCATGACAGTCCCAGAACTTTCAAGGTGGTAATCACTTTTTCTGCCCTGTGTTTTCAATCCCACCATTCATTTCACTTCACACCAGTGGAATATCGAGAAGATGGGGTGTGGCTCACAGTCACGAGAATGTTTGTTGAACCACCCTCAGTGGGGCCTGGGAAGGACCCCATTGAGAAAAAAATTCCAATAATAAAAGTCCATGCATCTGGAGAGATGCAACAAATAACTTTTATGCACATTCAAGCACCTGTAGCTGCCGACAGCTTCTGCTCCAATGAAAGATGATTCGTTGCAGCTGGTGATAATATGGAAAAGCCCCAGTGGGAGGGGTTAGACCACATAATTAAGTGGTGGTGCTTGTGAAATGCATCTTGTTCAACTGCAGGAGGCTCCTCCTATTGATTGCTTCTCAGGTGCATATGAAAAAGACAGAGAAAGTGGCCACCTCAATAAGCAGCTTCTGAAGTGCTATTGACCTTTGGCAGCCCCACATTTGCTGGCCAACCTGTACCGGTACCAGAAGGCTAACCTGTACTGGTGCCGGCCGGCTCAGCCGAACGAAAATTGACGTTTTGTTCGTGATGATCTTTCATGACATTCAAGAAGATCATGATCAAGCACATTCCAAAATTTGAGAGAAAAACAAATCCAGTTTATAAATAGAATTTTGTACAGCATAATTGCCTACCATGAGTCCAGGCATTCCCATAGGGGGAAGGGGGGTTACCCCCCCCTGGCCGAAGGCCAGCCCAAAGAAGTTTAATAAAATAACTAGAAGTAACAGAGCGCCATCTCTCTGCAGCCCGAAATGGTTCCACCTTGTGTTTCCTTTTTCTGCCGCAAATGCGCCACCACGTTGGCAAAAGAATGGGAAATGGGCGCAGTGTGCGATGCAAAACGCGCATTCCGTTTTCCTTTTTGACGATTTTTGTTTTTATTTTTGGGTGGAATGCACTACCACCAGGCTCTGGGATGTGCCTAAAACCACACTAACTTTTCTGCTGGGCTATAAATAGTCTGTTTAAAGACAGAACAAACGATAACGCTTGCCGAGTCAAAGGTAAGCGTTATCGTTGCCTTGTCCCGACCAGACCCCCGTCTGGGAGGGACAAGACCCCCGCCCAGACGGGGGTCTTGTCGCGATGATCACCAATAAACGGGGTCTGGGGCAGAACCCCAACGGGGTTCCAAGGCTCAGAGCCCCCGGTGGGGGGTCTGGGGGCGAAGACCCCAACAAGTTGATAAAATTTTAAAAAACCAAGGTACATTTTGGGGGAAAATTGGTGTTCCAGAGATCAAATTTCCCACCAGGGCAGTCAAGAGCACATGCCAGGGAGGAAAAAGTGAGCCGCGGCGAGGCATTTCTCGACTGTGAGACCGATGCCCCCCTAAATTCTGTCCGTGAGAGCACATCGGAAAAAATTTCCAGGCACTTCTGACTGAAAAGAGCGGAGGCATAGCGTCGCATGCATGGGTCAATGCGAATGCGGACGAGCCCTCAGCGGAATTCCATGGCGTGGAGCCCTGCATATTTTTTTTTCCCCAATCCACTTCCGCATGCGCGTCTCTGGCCAATTTCAACATCCAATTTTCAAAACCTAACTGAACCAAACCTAACCTGACCTAACCTAACCTAACCTAACCCTGTTGCGACCCCAGAAAGAGTTGCGAAGCGGTGGCAATGGCAAAACATGCCAAATGGCAAAAAGCGGTGGCAATGCAAAAATCCCAAAATTGATGACGTCACACATTTAGACGTGATTGGCTGTTGCGAACTCCTGGTCCGCGGAAGTGGATTGGAAAAAAAAAATATGCTGGAGCCCTGGCAGCAGATCGGAAGGACGGAGTTCTTCACAGCATGCATTTTGTAGAATTTTGGATCAATTTGGCATTTTTCACTTGTTAAAATTACGATGACGGCCCCTTGAGCCCACAGACAGCTTTTTTGAAATGCGGCCGTGGGGAGCGGCAGCAAAATTCGCCAAGAACGGAAGCTGGAAGAAATAGAACAAGGCAGAAGTGGACTTGGAAATGAACTTGATCATCCAAATTTGGACAAAGGTAAACTTATCTCAATAATTCCAGTCCCAATATCCATTGCCAAAACGGCAGTCTTTCGTTATCGAAAAAGCGTTCGAATTCGAACCCTTTTTGGAATCTCCAAATTGGGCTCTCTGGAAATAACGATTTCGGAATCAGCTCAGTTCCTGCCAATCCGCGGTACATGACATGAGTCAATGTTTTTTAACGGTGAAAAAAAATTATTTTCGACGTGAAGAAAAAGAAAACAAGGACAAAATTTTGAGGACTTTCAACCACATGTCCGCACTTGATGATTCAACCGCACGAATTGGAGCACTTGTCCATCGAACACCCCAAACAAAAACTACCGGACCACAAAAAGAAAGAAAACACTCTGAACAAAGAATAATATACAGGGTATCCCGAAAACATTTCGCCAAAATTCGTGGAGATGTTGGCAAAACAAATGGCAAAACTGATGGCAAAACTGATGGCAAAACAAATCAAAATTAAACAGTAAAATCTTTTGCTCCGGGCCCCCATTTCCATGCAATCACCCCCCAATAACCATGCATGGCAACCCTGACGGCAACCCACTAGGTTACCATGAAAGAGACTATTTTCACCGGTTTTTTGGGTGGCGATTGCGTGGAAATAGGGGGTCTAAGTAATTTTCTTCCTGAACATTTTTTGTTCGGATTACATTTGGGAATCTGTCCTCGAAAAATTACTTTTGTGCGGTGACTTACTCTTTTAATATCAAAGTTAAAACAAGACCACCACAAATCGGGTTTTTTTATTTTTGGGGGGCACTGCGTAAAAATGGGGGCTCGTAGGTAATTTTGTCACTGAATTTTTTTTTTGTTTTCCCCGATACGTAGAACCTGTCCTGAAAATTGGACAGTTCTACGATGAAATCTTACCCCCCCCCATGAATGCCGCAAATGGGTCCATTTTGGGGGGACTTTGGTGGTTTTCATGGAAATGGAGGCCCGGCGCAAAATGTTTCACAGATTAATTTCGATTTGTTTTGCCATCAGGAACATCTCTACGAATTTGGGCGAAATGTTTTCGGGACACCCTGTAGTTTAGGTAAAAGGGAAGGATTGGTAAAGGGGAATGTTTGGCTGCTTAGGTTGGGTTAAGTTTCGTTTTATTTTGCTTTTTTCCACGCGCAAAATCGTGATGTGCCCCGATTCGTCTGCGGAAAAAAATTTCAAAACCCACTTCCCAGAATTTCGTGTTTTCGAGCGGTCTCGCGTTCAAGCGCACAAGGAATTCATCGTTTTTCATTTGGCTTCGACGGAATTGAAGCCAATTCAAACCTTCCCACGTTTGCTGCCTGGTGTGCCCCTTCAGCCTCGGTGAACGCCTGCTGCCACAATGTCCACAAACCAGTTGAAAAAAAAAAACTTTTGGGGACGGAGAATCGAACCTGGGTCCTCTAGCACGCAAGACTGTTCACCGAACCACTGAACCACCCAGCTTTTCTGAAAATTCACCCCAGTTCATTCCTCTTAATCCGAGCGGCATGCGTTGCACTGTTATATCCGATGGTGGCTTCTTTCTTGTTTGCAAACTCGGCTGGTTGTGTTCCCAGTCAATTTTGATGACGCATGTTATGTGTCGAAAACAAAACAATGTTTGCATACCTATCGCTTGATAAAAAAGTCAAATGGTGCTCACATGCAATGATTTTGGTGTTTTGGAAAGGTGATAGCTTCCCCTTCAACTCTTCCACTGGTGGAAACCATGTTACAACGGAAGAAATCGCACAAATATTGAAAATGTGTGGCAATAACTAGAGCACTCTGAAAATGGTGACAAGGAATTGTCACCGCCAAAACGAAATCAGCCATTTCAACCATATTTTGCGATTTCTTCACCATTTCAACCAATTAAAAGCCAATTCCAGCAATTTTGAATGGGCGAATTTTCACGAAATATGAAAATTTCCACGAATTTCATTGATTCCCACGAAATTCCTCCTTTCACACGATTTACATGCGAAAATGCCATGTTTTTCCTTCTTGATTTAAGTGGCAGGCACTGCGCACAAAAAACATTGAAAAGCGAAACTGTCTTTTGCTCTTTTCTCTGTTTCTTTTTCAGTTTATTTGCATCACTTTTCTGATGTATTGTTCTTGAGAAATTCAAAATAATCAACATTATAAAATTTTTAGATTTTTGAGCGAAATTTTGTGAAAATTGTCACCATTTTCAACGTGCTCTAGCAATAACCCCACCATTTTCAACGTGCTCTAGCAATAACCCGGAATTTGTTAACATCTTCACAACAACACGTTAGATTTGTCAAATGATTGGAAGTTTTCATGCAGAAAGTTTCGGATCATCATACATATCTGAATTCGCTCATTTTTCAGCTTTATACCACAGAAAGTTTCATCAAAATCCGTCACCAGGTTGCAGAGAAAATTCCATTTCTGTGGGCGTCGCACCGCTGACTGTCGATCATTTCAGGCGGCTCCGCCGTCGCTCTTGCCAACACAGTGGCGCATTTGCGGATGAAAAGTGAAACATAACCTAGAACCATTTTCGCTGGGCTTTGTTGCTTCCAGGTTTCTTTATTACTTCCATGGGCCAGCCATACCCCCCCCTGGCCAAAGGCCAGGGCCCACACCTGGTCGGAGCCCAGGGACCCTTGCTAGGTTCCCTTTGGCCAATGGCTAGAGGAATGGCTAGAGGGGACTTTCCAAGAAAAACCACCTCCATGATCAATTTCAGGAGTATTCCCATACAGGGGGAGGGGTTGGGGGGTCCCCCTGGCCAAAGGAAGGCCAGCCCCCCAGATGCCCGAAGCCCAGGGCCCCCCTGGCCTTCAAGCATCCGGGGGGCCCTGGCCTTCATTTCATGAATTTTGCAACAAATGCAAAGTTTTCTCAGTTTTTCAAAGTTTTCTCAGTTTTTTTGAACCAAAGGGACCCACCATTCTGGAAAACCTGGAATTGCCAGGAAATTTTTTCTTTCTGGAAAAGTCAGGGAATTTCTACAAAATAGAAAAAGTCAGGGTACTTCCAATTGAAGAAGCAGAACTCAAAAAGATAAGAAAGATACTGCGTCTATCTCCGGCATCATTTTGGCCTCAAGAACACAAATTCAGCACCGAAAATGAAGCCATAATTTCAAAATTTCTTCAGCTTCTGGAGCAGAGCCCCCTGCCAGGGGCTCTGCTCCTTGGAACCCCGCTTGGGCTCCGCCCCAGACCCCGAGTACTGGGGGCTCCGCCCCCCAGACCCCCCTTCCGTGAAACGACTTACCCCCCCCCCCCTTAGACCCTTGCCTTTGGGAATGTCTGACCATGACCACAACAACACAGATTCCCACCGACTGTTTATTTAACAGGTAAAAGAACCCAGTGTGCTGTAACCTGTAACATCTACCTACTTCTGCATGCACTTTTCATGGAAATGATTAATTCTCCTCCCGAAAACTAGATGCTCACTCACAAGTTTTCATCAAATAAACAGAAAGCTAGAAGTTTTTGCATCTCACACAGGAGCTTCCAAGCAAGTGAGAGTTTCAAGCTGCAACAACACCCACAAAAAATCTGCGCTGGGAAATATCTTTCCAAAAAATATTTGAAAATTTCTCTCTGACAATCTAATCCACTGATTCTGCTGGTCTCTCTTTTCAAAGTTTATTTCGTTTCTGTTCCATGGTTGCTTAACTGACTCAGTTTCACATTTCAGAATTTGTTCTCGCCTTGGAATTGTGTAGGGGGATCTTTTTTGCCTGCTTAGTGGCTACTCTGACCCTTCTGGTGATTTCTCATTGTAACTCATCTTTTTGTAATTTCAATGAACAAAAAAAAAATCAGATGTTCGGATAGGCAAACAAACCCAGCCTCCTCAATGATTTGGCAACCGTTTCTCCAGGTTGCATATATGACAAAATGGCTTTGTAGATGTCAGACTTCTCGACGTTCTTTGAAGGATCAGAGTCTGCAGTTCCATCTTCCTCTTCACCGGTGATGGGTCCCTTTTTGTATGTTTCACGTCGGCTCACCTGAAAGGAACAGAAAATGATTGGATTTCATTCATCCAATGGTTCACAAGTTTCCTAATCACTTTAAACTTTGGCTTCTGGAGAGACTGCTAGCAGGATTCAAAAGGGAAGAGCCCCTGCCAGGGGGACAGCATTCTCCAAAAGACAAAGCTTTTGGAAAAATTAGAGGTCTCCAAATGGCACCCCAAGGCATTTCATGCCCCATTTTCTGGGAAGTCGTAAAATTAAATTCTGAGTGATTATTTTCAAACTGTATTTGGGTGAAAATTCACAAGGTTTTAGGATTTTCTGGTTTTTTTCCAAGAAGCCACCAAAGACTAATGCCGCAAGTACAAATCGAAATAAAAGCATGCAATTTAAAAGAGAAAAGACACCATGTGATCAATCCATAATGAAAAATTACACAAATGAGTAGGTACACCTGAACTTCTGATTAATCCTCGATGAAAAGATATATTAACTCATCATAGCTTAACTTCTGATCAGTCTTTGGTGAAAAGATACAATGTGCAGTCAAAAAATCCTTGCCATCACAACACCAGGCAAAAGTATTTGCTCTGTGGGTCTCTGGCCTTACTGCGTGGCCTCGGCAGGGCTGCAAAAAGTCGTTTGGAGCCCTGGAGCACGGATTTTGGAGCCTGGTCAAATTTTGGTCGATGAGCTTTCTTTTATGCTCGTCAGCTTTCTTTTGCCGGTCAGCCCATCTCGGTCCCTGTCGAAAAGTACAAAAAGTTCACTTCGCTCGACGATCTACAAGTTTTTACAACCCCGGATGAAAAGTTGGAGAGCTTTTTTTTTGCTCTCCGGCCCAATTTCGATCCCGGTCGGCCCACAACGGTCCCGGGAGCATTGCTCCCGTGCTCCCGACTTTATGCAGCCCTGGGCCTCGGCATTCATCTCTTCTCAATTTAGTGCTTCATTCATCTTAACACTGCTCTGTTCTTTCTCAGCTAGTTTGATTGAGATATTTTACACTGTGTTACATGCAACTCACCAATAGATGGCAAAATGCTGTCATCAAATTCTCGGTGGTTCACAACGAAGAAGGTTGTGAAGGCTCTTGCCTTGCCAATATGACACTTCAACATCGGGGAACACAATTTCAAGCAGGCAAGGAAGACATTTGCTGATGGGTGCAGCATACTGGGTGTCCAAAATAAGGAATCTGGCCAAAGCAAACAACTGGACAAACATCCATTTGTGTGCAGGAATAGGCCATTTAGAAAGGCATCCTGTCAATTAACCATGGGGCATCAGATATCATCCTGGAAAGGGGCTCTTCAAAGGGATAGATTGCATTTCAGCAGACAACCCAAGGATGAGCTATGTTCATGGAGAACAAGTACTCGGTTACTTCAAAAAAGATCAGGAACGGAAGCAATTCATTGGCCATGATCTGCACTCTTGTGGATCCCCATGCAGATGATAAAGTATGCAGCCTGGCCACTGGTCAAGTCTAGAGACTCCAGTCTGCAAACTGCCATGTTCTTCATTCCAGCTTCTTTGTTGCAAATCACCAAGAATTTGATGGCAGCATTTTGCCATCTGGGTCAGCAAACCAGCTGAACAAGAAAACGAAGATATGATGCACCAAATTGAAGAGAAAGGAACACCGAAGCCCCCAAAAGGCAAAAAACCACAGAACAAACGCCTTTGCCTGGTTGCAGTGATGCAATGGATGGATTGACTGCACAATGTGCATGAATTGATCACAGCTCAGCCTCAGGCCAGTCTGACCCAGGCGGCCGATTGACCCCCAAGCAATGCGAAGCTCAAAATGAGCAAAGCTATCCAAGTGAGAGTCATCTTACCCCAAACCAATCAACGTTGTCCAGCCAGCCATCTCGTATTTCATTTGGATCCTTCTTGTTCCAAATGTAGTGACCCGTCTTATCAAAGTGGCCATCCTCCATTTCCTCCTTCATGTTGAACGGTGTCAGCTTAATTGTGTCATATTCATTTATTGTAGTCTCTTCTTGACCTGAAAAAGAAGTCCAAGTAGGTAGAGAGGTGGGACCGGTGACTGGGGCAGAACGAACTGAGGCAGAACTGGACTGAGGCAGAATTTTTGCATTTTTGGAGGCTGATTTTTTTAATTTCTCCGGGTTAGGTTAGGTCAGGTTTGGTTAAGTTAAGACAGGTGTAAGCTACCACCTCCATGCAAAAACTCCCTCCAAAACTCCCTCCTTTGTCCAATTCTGCCTCAGTCCACTTCTGCCTCAGTCCGTTCTATCCCAGTCCCCCGATCCAGAGAGGTCACAGTTTAGTTATATTTTATGGAACAGAGACACTTAAAGCAAAACCATCTTACTGTAAATCATTTTTGGGGGATAGGTCAAGCAGCAGCTCGTCAGATGTTGGGTGATCCACAATCGCCAACTGGCAGTATTAAATAAAAAGGCACACAGGCAATTCATACACGGGCACAAGAAAATTCCACAAGTCACCTCAATGCAAAAAATGCCCCAGGCAGCCATCTTCCCTGGCACTCTCCCAAGGTCAGGCCATTGTCAGTCAGATGGAGGAAAAGCAATCCCACTTCTCAGGACTCATACCTAATCAGACTATTTCAGAACATCTCTCCAGACTGCGCCATATTCTCCAATGCTCTCCAAGGTCTGGGCACTGCAGTCAGCTGGAGGAAAAGTTATCCCACTTGTCAGGAACTGAGGATGTGTACCTAATTAGAGAATTTCAGAATATCTCAAACTTCATTTCAAACCTTCAATATCATCCTCATGCATCACATCATCCCTGCTGTCACCAGCATCCCCATCCTCTTCATCTGAATCAAGTGAGTGTTTGCTTGGTTTCAGTGATTCATCATAATAGGTGCTACCACCGACAAATGTGCCACCATTAGCATCAAAGCTGACACGTTTTTCACTGACCTCTCCCTGGTCGGAGATGTATCTTCTTTTTGACATGTCAGAAAAATAGCAAGGCAATGGAAATTCAAAATATTCTACTGGTGGATTTTGCCTGAGAAAGTAAAGTTAAAACACATGAATGGGTGCATGGAAAAATGCTAGAAAAGCTTTGTTTTCAGGATCCATTCACCGTGTTCAGCAGCAGAGGAAATTTCTCCTCCGTTGACGTTTGTTGCCTTCTTTTCAACTCTTTCAGTGACTTCGTTTCTCCCCGTTCACCTGAATTGAAACTGGTGCAAAAAATAATGGAGCACAGCACTCAATCATGAAGTCGTCAACCGGTTGAAGTTGTGCAGCCCTGCACTGCGGAACAGGCGAAATGCCTCCCAGTTCTCCGGTCTCCGACTTCTGTGTCGTGTGCAGGCGCATGTTGTTTCATCAGCAGCCAGCATGACATGACATATCTTAGCCTTGTGTTGGGGCGCATGATGGATGCTGTTATGTTTCGACATTCTTTTTTGGCAATCATAACGCTCAGGTTTCAATGTGATGTTTCCCCAGCAGGGTGTGTTTCCTTAAATGACTGAAAACCTTCGGGTTGTTAAAAATGGCTAAACATGGCATGTAAAGTTTTTGGATGTTCTACGCACAAAACTTTGCTTATTCCAGTGGTGCAATCTATTTTTTGAAATTACATGTGGTTTAGAAGTTTCGGACTCAAATACAAAGGCACCAGAATAAATTTTTATGCAATTCGGTAATGTATAGCATGGGTAGGGCCGACGGAATTTCGTTTTTATTTTTTGAAAATTTCGTTTTGAAGATTAAAAATTGCATTAATTCAGTGTTGAAATGAAAGCTAAATTTCGTTTTTACGTTTTTGTCCTATTGTTGTATTGAAATTTGATCCTGGAGGGTACTTAATACGGTTTGCTGTTTGGGTCTGATGCAAAACTGACACGTTATTTCACTTGAATAGGCAGGTCTTCCAAATGGAAACGGGAGAAGCAGCAAATGTGCACTGTCAAATTGCAAAGCTGGCCCACTGTCTATTTTGTGTTCATAATCATGGCATAAAAAAAAGCTTAGCCAGGCTACAAAATTAAATTTCTCCAACTTGCTTGTTTTCCCCCCTTATAAATTCAAATTCAAAAATGAAAGAAACTGAAACTTGTCCCATTCTGCTCTTGCAAAGATGACTTCAGATGGAATAAGAAGGCAGAAAAAGTGTGAAGATCTTTGTTTACCATTTTACGTTACCTATTTTGTTATGCAAATGCAGAATGTTAGGTCAATTGCCTCTGCTGGACAAGAAAATACTTGCCTGTAAATATACATTCATAGCAACTAACAACAGATGTTACATGTCCCTCTCTGGTCTCGTCATGGATTTGGCCGAAAGATAAAAATCTGCTGGAAGCCATTAACGCTTTGCAAAAAAGGTGTTTTGGAGCAAAAAAGGCCAAATTCGTGGAATTTCTCTTTAAACATGAATTTCGTGCTAATGACTAAATTTCGTTTTTTGTCGTGGTAAAAATGTCGGGCTATCTGGCTTCCCAAAGGCGTAATCGGTGAAGAAATGTTGAAAAAAGTGAAAAAAATCAAATTTCGTTTTTTGTACTTATTCCCTTTTCGCAAAATTTCGAGGGCTCTAAGCATGGGTAAATGTTCTTTTTTCAGAAAGATACCTAACTTATGCAGAAAGGAAGTAAGTTAGGAAAATTTGACCATTCCAGCCAAAGAAGGGTTTTTCACATGAGTTTGCCAAATTTCAACCAAAAAAGTTACTCCGAGGCTGAGATGTCATAAAAGGTTGATAATGCCAAAATAAGTGTTACGTTGACGAAAAATTACCTGTGCTTTTATCATAAATGCGATCTTTCATGTTCGGCAAACTTTTGAATGCTATGTCTTGGGTCACGAACAACACAGAAGGTTAAAAGTTTGTATATGTATGTAAAAAAGTGTCCAAGTTGGGCAGAATGGTCAAATAGGTCTCCCTCGTGGTTTCAAAGTGACACAATTGCATTCCAAATCATGGCAGTAGAAAGTGCAGTTTTTGACTCGGGATAAGTTTTTTTGCTTCTGGGGCAAAAGTGAAGTTGGATATCAGTGGACTTTTCTGACCAAATTCAATCTCACTTTTGGTCACTGGTGCAAACCAGAGATCAAATTTTGTGGTTTTGGCACAGCAGCGATCAATCAAAACTTTTGCCTGCTTTTTGGCCACAGCTGTGAAACAAATAACGGCTGAATTTTGAAACTCAAGCTGGGATCAGTTTAAGAGTACTCATGCAAAATTTTCATGCGCTATGTCTGCTGGTTCAGATTTGGCAGCCATTTATCTGAAAACTGTTACGAATGGTATTTCACACTTTGTTCACGCAAAATTGGCTGCAAAAATTAGTGTACATGACATAGTCAGATTTTTTATAACTTTGCTCTTACTAGGATTGGGTGTTCCACAGCCGAAATAGGCCTTGTGCAAGAGCCAAAAAGTCCCAAAGCTTCAGAAACATCAAGGTATGACTCTGCCACGGACATCAATTTAAAAAAATCTTCCAGAGTGCCAATTTTTAGAGCAAAAATGTGGCATACGAATATTCCTACCATAATGGAGATTTTTATGTGAAAATGGTCATGTTGTGGAAAACATGGAATGACAAAAAATTGTTATCTCTGCATAAGATGTTGGCTGCAAAGGGCTGACTTTTGAGCAAAAAGATCTGGTGAAAATTGATGAGGACATTTCACATGCTACATATTCCAAATCCAGATATTTGACAAAAAATTTTAATTTATTTCAGATCACTCCCCTCGTTTTCTGACTTCCAGTTGACCCACATTCACATGATCTTTTTCTGAACCGCAATACATAGTTCAGAATTTTTTTTTTCTGAATACATAGCCTACATCTACATGAAAATGTTCAGATGTAGGTGCCACTTACACTCAGCTTTGACTCAATAGGCAGGCAGGTAGGTACATTTTTTTTCATACCAATGGAAAAGAAGAGACAATAGTGGGACTGTGCATGGGTATGAAATTTGCGCAGCATAATCGTATTCCTCAAACTGGCTGTCGAGTTCAGTTGCATCCCTTTCCAACAAACAACATGTACAGCCATGCCATGATTGTGTTGGAAAACATTAAATGACGGCTGTCAGTAGGATGTGATTTCGTCACATTTATGTGACTAAAAACGAAAGCTCTGGCTTGAACGGTCTTTCTGTTGTTACCGAACACTGAACAGCATCGTCCACAAAGAGCAAACAAGCCAGTTAAAAAGAAGCTAAGCTAAGCAGGTATATTTCCTGATTCTGAAATCATTGGAAGAAGGGCAGTGAAATTCTGCATTCAAGCAAGAATTAGGCCTAGTTGAAGTGCGATTGTGTCAGATAAGACCAAAAGCAATCACGCGGAGCAAGTTTTTCTGAAAGCCTGCACCTCTCCCCACTTAAAATCCTGTCTGTCTTGAGAATTCTTATTTAGCCCATTATTCAATCAAAGAGTGGGCCAGATCGCTATCTGGGAACACACAGCATCGCAATATCTGGACTCAAAAATAATCACTGTCCAGCAATCTAAGATACTTTACTTCAAAAATGGAAAAAAATCAGGTTGCCAAAGAGTGTGGATGCTCTCTGCAGTTGACATATCTCAAAATCGTGGTAGGTAACAACTTGTGTTGTCATTGGGTCCTGGTATCCAGACTGATGCTCTTTCTTCAGATGATCTTCTGCTCTGACGTGCAATCAATTTTTAAACTCCCGAGTGGTTTGTCATCAGACATCTCACTGCCCATCGGGTTGAAGGTGCGAAAACGTCAATTCTTTTTTAAATCAATTCTTTTTTAAAAATTTAAATATTTTTAAATCTTTTTTTGCCAATTCATCATCAATTCTGTTATCCAGTTCCAGTCTTGTTGAGCTTTGTTTTCCAAACATCAGAACTCTTCCCTGAAAAGGCCATCGCACATCTGGCATTCCGTGCTTGCTTCAAAAATGATTAAAAACATAAAATCACATTCGGGTTTTGGAATTTTCAACCCTTTTCCAGATTGGAAAGTGCTTTCAAACAGCAGCCTTGGTTTCTTGATGGCTGACAGGTGCAGAAGTAAAAGATACCCTTCAAAAAATTAGCTTTTGACTTTGACAATTCCAGAGCATGAGGATAGAAAATATTTCTGCTTTGTTTGCCATTTTAATTTCAGGCCCACATAATTTGATGAATGTTTCAACATATGGCCCGTTTTCAATGAAATTTTTTGACTGAAACCAGAAAGCTGTCATTGAAATAAAATTCTTCCAATCACTGATAATAAAATGGGCAAACTGACAAATATATCATTCTGTTCTTGTCCAAAAAATTAGTCATCATGCTCCACATGTGAAAAGTTATGTTGCAAAAGATTGTATTGTGAAAGGTTTTTGAAAGACATCTCCACGACCAATGAATGAAACTTTTTTGCTCAGCCACAGCCAAAAGGTGAACAACAAAAAATTGCAAAAAATTTTCCAAACGTGGAAAAGTATTTTCTTTTTCATGTGTGCAAAAAAATTTCAGACTTTCAAAAACATCCATACAATTTGTTAGACAAAATCTCGTTTACATTTTTTGAAAGTTCCAGTGAAATCTAACCTCAAGCTGCAGGCTTGGGGGGTTCTTATTCTCACACATTGTATCACAGCTGCTCTCCCAAATGCACAAAAAAGATAAATAATATCATTATTTATGAAACTGATATTTGAACCTCTGCTGCATGAAGGGAGTCAATACACTAGACACTCATTGAAACCCAAATCTGGGCATCTCACCAAACTTTGGGATAACCCAAACTTGCACAAAACAAATACCGAATGCAAGTTTGCTGGCAACAAAAATGCATCCTCACAATGGCAAAAAGTGCATTTTTCAATCTTTGTTGCAAATGCAATGCTGCAGTGGGAAAAAACACTTCATTGATGCACCTGAATATTTGATTGGGGAAATGCTGACAATCCAACCATATCTCTCAAGTGTAGTCGCAGTGTTCCACTGATCTGAATTTACAGGAAATTGACCCCAAATCTCAAGCACCCTGTTGGTGCCAGAGGGCTCAATGGCAATTTCAGATGTGACTACAACAAACCTGGTGCAAATGCGGCACAAATGGACTGGACGGGCACAAGGAATTGACGGTAAATCTCTAGTAGAATGATGTTGAATAAAAATTGTACCAAAATGCAAACCAGTTTTTGGATTCAGCAGTTCGCAAAAACCTGCAGCCAGACAAGAATGTCCAGGACAGAGGAGGGAAGCAAATAACAAAGTTCATGTGCCTTTAAAGGGAAAGCAGACTGAAAATACTGCATCGAAAGGGGAGGAAACCTGCCGAAAGACCACTCTGGATGAGGACTGTGGCATTTTAATCAACAGCCTGATACAGAAATAGGCCTAGAGTTGATTTCTCACAGCAAAGATAAGGGTGGCCGTAGAACTCGATCGCAAGAAAAAATGCTGTTCACAGGACACAAAAATAGAAGTGTTGTAATGTCAATTTCAGGTCTAAAAACATGCAGCAATAATTTAAAGTTCCAAAATACAAAAATGTTAGGCAGGAATGTGTTCGCATATCAAAATATTTTTAAATATATTTGATGTCTTGAAAAGATACCTATCAAAAATACATTATTTTTGCTGGAAACTCAATTGTTTGAAAATGTACAAATAAGCAGTCCATATCACCAGGAAATAGAAAATATTGATGACAAAAAGATGCAAGCCTCTCATCAACCACCCACGACTCAACTCGAAGTTGTTGTGAGCAGGTACTGCAAAAAAAAAATTCGCTGGCACATGGTTGCCCCAAAAAATGTGATTTGTTTTTCCAGGAGATGTGGGTGCAGCCCCCAGTGATCGGGGTCTCTGGCATCACCCCCAGCAGGGTTCCAAGGGGCAGAGCTGCTGATGGGGGTTCTGGGGGTCTCCCAAAAGCTGAAGAAAATTTAAAACATTTGGGTTCATTTAGGGCAAAATTGGTGTTCCAGAGGCCAAATTTCCCACTAGGACGAGCCAACAGCACATGCCAAGGAGGGCAAGAGAGCCGCTGCCCGCTGGGGCCCGTTGCCCCCCCTTAATGGTGCCCCTGAGTGACATGCCGTTTGAAGACATCATCGTGAACTAAATCAGAAAAACACTAAACTCTCTGAATACCCTTTAAGGTGCCAGCCAACCACTAGAACCTGTCCACAAAAATAGTTCGGTGAGCCAAAAAATCATTTAGCATTTTGAATGCAAAACAAATGACACAGACCATCTGAACGTGAAGGGAGAGAAAAAAGAATAATTCATTCCAACAGCACCTGTGTTTGTTTGTGTTTTAAAAATTGAAATGAGTCCTCAAATTGTTGTCACTGGACATGGCCAAAATTTCCAGGATTTGCACTTTTTTAATTCTTTTTCCAGGATATTCCAGATTTTCCAGGAAACTTTAAAAATTCCAGGATTTCCAGTAGGTGTGGCAACCCTGAAGCTACTACCCAGCCAAATTCAACCAACTTTCATTCAAACATCCCAAGATTGAAACAAGGATGAAATATTGCCAAATACAGAACACGATCTCATTGTGAGCTACGCATTCCTGTTCCATGACTGCGGATGGATCAAGTGTTTATTGCACGATAATCTTTCACATAAATTGTGCGCTCATTTTTCATGTTGCTGATTTGCATGCCCTTCAGAGGTTTTTCTGTGCTTGGCCATGGCCGCTAATTGGTGGCCATTCCCCCTGCATCTGCATCCAAGTGGGCCACAACAAATCAAATGGCAGCAGCTCAGAGAACAAAAACAACAACCTCAGAGACAAACCCTCATCTACCACTGCCTGGTTTTTCCACAATAAGTTTAGTGTGCAAAGCTCACAGATGCCTGGAAAGTGAGGTCAATGAGTCACGTGACCATGTCAAGTGCAGCAAAAGTGGCAAGTGCAAATGCTTGTAAATCCAGATTCCATGCATCATTGGCATTGAGCGGTGTAACATGACAATTTCAAGGAAAGAATTATGTATTCATCAGAACTAGTTGGATCAATTTTTGAAGGCCACATTTGCAAGATCCACAATGACAACAGGACAACACTTTTAGTACCCGCGGTAGCTGTGGGTGGATTGTCCTTGCCCACAAAGCTTCGCCTTCGTGGATTCAATGCCACCGGAACTTTTTGAGAAAAACTGCAAAGATGTCGCCAAACTGATCCGAACTACTCTGAAACCAACCCAAGATGGGAAACAGGCAAGTAATTTCACAGTTTTAAGACTGTCAAAGTCAAACAAGCCTTGACTGAACATTGAGAATCCACACACCAGAAATGGAACATGTGGATGTTTCTTCAGCAATGTTCACAATGCAAATTTCTAAAGTAGACCAATCACTTCTTCATTTATCTTGGACTAATTAATCTTCAATGCATTTCTGACACAACCTATCCGCAAGGCAGTGGGCCAGTTGGGCCACCATCACTTTGGCCTGAAACCAGTTGAAGAGCAGATTGAATTGAACTCCCTAAATCAGGGTCAATTGATCCAGTAATTCCTCTCCCGCCATTGAGAGGGCTGGACGGGACAGACCACTTCGTTGATATGGGAGCCGTACGAGTCGTTGTGTAGTGTGCTCAGCAAGGAAACAAAGGGGGAACCAAAAACCACCTGCACAGAGTGCAATGCTCATTCTTGTGTTGGTGGATGATTTGTGGCATGGGTACCACAACAGTGAGAATCTGGCCGTCGTAGTGTTCGTAAATTCCAGGGAATTTACTTTTGCGGGAATATTCTGGAAATATTTGGTACCTTTTCGGGAATTTTGGAAACAAACAAAAATTCCCGGGAATTTTGGGAATATTCCAATTTTTGGGAATATTCCTGGGAATTTTGGTAATAGGATAATCCCATGTAATTTATGATTTTCCCGTGGGAACTTCAATTTCTTCTCAAACTCAAATAGTTCGTGGTTGTGAATAAGATCATCATTTAGGCCTATCACATATTGCCAGTTTCCGTTATAATATGAGTCATTTCGCCATCATCCGCAGACCGTGAATGCTGGAGTAAAGATGCAAAACGCACGAAAGCAGCAAAATATTGCTAATTAATGTGGTGAAACTCAGCAGGGCTGTCAATTATGTGGTATGTAATTGCATTTCTGATGTGAAAAAGCGAATCTACGGTGGTGTGTGTTCAGGGTTGCATGGCAGCATGGCTTTGTTCCAAACGCACTTCTCAGCTTCCAGTCCAAATCAACAAAGGATTACCACGATGAAATGGATTTTGCCAGATTTCGCCAATGGTTTCAGGATCAGATGCTCCCAAATATTCAGCCGAGTTCTGTCATCATAATGGACAATGCTCTCTACCATTCTGTGCAAATTAACCGGCCACCAGCAACAAGCAACAGATGGTAGACTGGCTTCAAAATCTGGGTGTGACATGTACAATGGAGTTGAAAAAAGTTGAACTCCTTGATCTGGTAAAACAGAATAAACCAGAGTGGCCCATGTATGATATTGACTAACTTGCACGAGCAGCAGGGCACATTGTCATCCGATTACCCCCATACCATTGCCATTTCAAAGCCATTGAACTTATCTGGGTGCAAATGAAGACCTACATTGCCAAGCACAACACAACACATAATCTCACGGATGTGAGAAACCTTCTTCACGCCACCACGGCCGAAATTTCACAACAGGACAGGCAAAAGTGCGTGGCTCACATCACAGCCATTATGGACGAAGCTTGGGATGCAGAATGTAACAGAGATCTCCCTAAGCCACAGCGAGGAGTTTATTTTTATGGGATCATTTAGGGTCAATTCGGGTAAGTTGGGACAATTTTGAGTGTTTTTTTAAAAATCAAATAGCTGCCAATTTTAACAACAAATTGCAATTTCAGACACCCACCAATAAAGCCACTTGGTTGGCACTTTCTCAGTGAATTGCAGCCTTCTCTGACTTCAGAAACTTTTAAAATTTCGAATTGAAATTTGTTTTTTGTCCCAACTTACCCACTGGGTGTGGGGTAAGTTGGGACAAAGCACAGAAGATCCATAAAGCCTACAGGTATTCTGATAGGGGGAAAGCTGGGACAAACAGGCAGTTGTTTCATCCTGCAGAGGATGACTGCAAAACTGTGCAAGTTACAGAAAAAAATAATGTGGGGTAAGTTGGGACAGGCAATTATAACACAATGGTAAAGACGATGGGGTAACTTCGGACAGATACAAGTTAGTTATTTTGAGTAGCCAAATGATGCTAACCTCCAGTTGGTGCCAAGATCTCCAGGGCAAGTTCTACATAGGTCACATCTGATATATTCTAGTCATGTTGTAAGGTGCCTGAATGTTTCGCCAGATGCTAATCCTAGTGAAACATTGTTTCTTTGAGGCCAAGGAACCTCACCACTAGGACAAACAGTTCTGAATGGAGCAAAGACTCCCTGCAATGACAGCCAGCCAAGTTAGGGCTATGGCTTACTGTGTACTGGAGCTGCATCTAATTGATGATAATTGTTTATCAGAAGCTAATTGTCTTCTTGGGAGCTTTAGGTACTTCACAGCGTCGTCATCTGCTTCAAAGCTGCTCTCCACGCATCTGTCCTCTGCTTGATGATCTGTGCCCGTTCCCCTGCTTTTGTTGTCCTTTGCTTTTTATTATCCTTTGCCTTCAGTGTATGTCATTCCTACTACTATGTACACCGTATCTTTTGCCTCCCAACTGTGATCTGATAACATGTCCATCGACCAGCGAAGAAGTTCTGAAGATAGAATCACTCATTGGAGGTGAGAAACTTTCTATTCTAAGAGCGAACCCCTTACAATTGGCGACCCAGCCTGGATCCTTCTTCCGTTTCCCTGTGTCGATATGGACAAAGTTATCTTCAAGATTCGGGATGTTGTTTGGATTACATGGAAGGTATCAAGGAATTGGCCAGGCTTGATATTCAGACCATCAGTGAAGTCAAGTGAGGCAAAACTGTTGTTTGATGTGTTCTTCCTGGGCACATGTCAGATTGGCTGGGATTTGACATTGGATAAGCTTTCCTTCTACGCCGAAACTTATGATGATAACACGAGAGCAGCAAGGAAGGATTCACATTTCCATTCAGCCTTGGAGGAAGCAAAGTTGATTTATGCTGATGAGGAAGCTAAGTGATCATTGAAGCTGAAGGGATCATTGAAGTTGAAGAATGGAGCAAGAGTTTGCAGCTTATGATCATATAAAAGGCACAAGCATAGATAACTTCAGCAATCTTGTTATGCAAGAAAGTAGGAAAGCATGACAGCCATCTTTGTTTAGGAGCAAGTCCTTCAAGTTCATATCATACCTACTGGTGGCCTAAACAGATAAACATTAGATTTGAGAAATTCTCATATTAGGCCCTACGTGGCACTCTTTCTGAGAATGGCCTATCGTGTCGATTTGAATTTCTTGCTTTGGCATTATTTTATGCATCCAGGCCTACTGGGACAACATGACACAAAAAGGAAAACCCCTAATTTTCAAAGGAGTGAGGCTGAAAGCAGCAGGAACACACACATGATAGGTGACAACTTCACATTTTTAAACAACTGCATAGGTCCCAGGCTATAGCTCTAAAATTTGGAACGACAATATGGGCCTTCTCAGAAACAGTGCCACATAACAGATTCTAGGCAGATTATTATTTATCTGGGCAATGAATCACTGTGCACTTCAAAAATTGAGCATTCAGCAAAAAAATATTGGGCATGTGGGTTCATCCCGTGTATTTTGGAACAATAGTTTATGGATAGAGTCAGAACAGCATCATCGCTCAGTGAGTTGCTAGTCTTCACTTAAAGTACGTAGGCCCTAAGGTGGATAAGGGGCATCCTTTTCTTCATTGGACATGACACAGCTGATTCTTTGCAATCATCCTAATACGCAAGAAAGCCAATATAATTTCTGATGATAGCTTAGGAGGGCCCATCATTATAATAAATGAAACATACAAATTTAACAATTTATTTCCCATAATTTGTAAACCAGGGAAAAATAAAAAACAGGCTAATTTCTCACCTCAGGGGAGAATATGATTTGAAAACCGGATTAATTTGGAATTAAACCCCTTGTAACTTTGAGTAAAGACGAAAAAAGGAAAATAAATACACCCCCCTGCACACACTCAAATGGAATTGAATTAAAACGAATGAAGGGAGAGAGGCTCTAGTTTAAACAGAGAGTTCCTCCAGAAACTCAAAATTCAAATTCAAACTGCCAGAATGCCTGTTAATTTGGCTGGGCTTTAGCCATCAGTGCGGGTGTGGGTTTTCAAATCTTCAGGGCGTGGGTTCGGACCCAGGGTTTAAGTTACACTCAGCATAAAATAAAGGGAAAATGCCAGTAGGAAGCACTGAAGAACGTAATCAAATTTTATTTACACCAGCACACATTTCGGATGACACACTACAGTTCATTGTTGTGACCCATGAAGCTTTCATGGTGGATCCGTTTTCACAAAAAATAGGTTCTTCAATTTGAGTCCAAAACCCATTCATGGCCATCAATCCATGTTTCGGCAGCAAATAACGATGACGCCATTTTTCGACCTCCAGTTCATAAAAGGCTTGAAGTGCAAGACCAAATACGAGTACTTATCTTTATAGAGAGAAGTGTCCATGCGTTCAGGAGAACGAGTGTAACAATGGGTCGACAATCCCAGCCGTCAAAGCATTCCCAGATGCCAAAGAGTTTCGTCAGGTTGATGGGGTGACAATGACAGCGGATCAACCATCAAGTTAATTGCAGCTCAAGACAAAGTAGTCAGACATGGAGCCAGACACGGTTATCCGCCCGATACTTCAACTATAAAAAAAACGGAAAAGGAAACTTTTGGAACACCGATAATTTTTAAGTTTACTCAAAAACTGAAGGATATTTAGCATATTTTCAAATTGTTGAGTTTGATGCTGTGAAAGTTGTGCAAACATGAAACAAGTGTTTCATAAAGGATGCAAAATGTCCAGGGATAGAGACATGAGGTCTCCCTGTCTTAAAAACACTTGTGAAAATGCAACATCCATCAATCATCTTATTTGAAAAATTGAGGTGAATGACCAATCAATGAAATGTTGGTTGGAAGAATGAAAAATGGCAAATCAATGAATATTGTAAGCTGGCTCTAGCATTTTTTCCAGCACAAGTGGGTCATTTTATGTTCAAAATTCAAATTGGGAGAATCATCGAAAATCAGAGATGCCCTTCTCTCAGTGTTAGAGCTTATACAAAGGACTTGGGTAAAGAGTTAGGTATTCTTTCAAAGTCATAAAAAATAACGCCATGGAGATATGCCTCAAAGGAAATTAAGGCATCAAAAGAGAAGATAGCTGGAATGAAAATTTCTAAATACCAGAAACAGAGTGAAACATTTTAAGGCACAATGCAAAACATGATGTATAGGCCTGGGCCCGAACAACCAACCCATTCTTTCCCTGAAATAAAAGGAAAACTCAAAATGATTATGCATCTCAAACAACCTTAACAATATGGAGAGATGTAGATCACAGAGCACATGGTATTGCCACTCTTTTAATGAAAAGGTGTTTTCTGTTTTGGAAACAAAGACACTTCAACTGACAAAAATCATGATTTTCCTGCATCTTGAAAATGTTGAAGTTTGCAAACGGGAAATCAAAACCCGAAGAAGTGGCATTTTGCAGAAGAAACATTGCAAGGTGTTTTGCAAGACAATTTCCAACTCATAGGACTAGTATTATGGTATATCTCTGTAACCATTTCCGCATAGCACGTGGGCAATTGATAGAAATTTGGAACTACCAAAATGGCGAACGTGGAAATACCCACCAAATGAAGTATTCCTTGTTTGAGAACAGGGGGAAAATATTTAGCCGGTACAACCACAAAAAAAACAACTTCACTTACCCCTTGACGGGACAGCTAAGAGGCCTGAATAAGCAAGATGAAGGTGGCAGTGGCCAAAGATAATTTGTAAGTGGCCAGGAAAATGTTGTGGCCCATAAATGCCAAGATAGGGCTTTAGCTAAGCTACAATTGTGGAAGAAGAAAAAAGAAAATGCATTAAATTGATGTAAGTGCAAACACAAGATACATTTAACACCACCGAAATCCATACCAACACCTCACTTGTCCACGTTCAAACAGCACCTCCCACAA
>JASGXE010011815.1:0-17885 GCA_030068105.1 Sinentomon sp. SZTP_YWyxl
GAATCCGCGCGGGTGCGAATTCATTCTTTAGAATTGCGATGGTTGCAGAATGCGAACGAGATTCGCGAAAGAGAGTCACCGCAGGTTTCATTGACCACGGAACGGAGGATGGTGACGTGATGAAGCGGGATGCTGATGCTAACCCTATTCTTATGGAATGCCCTGGATGCACATATGTGACACGTGTTGAACATAGGTACAGTACACGCAAGAGCTTCGAAAAGTCAACAAACTCTCGAATGTGACCGGATAAATCACCCGTCCCATCCCATCCGCGTGCGTTGCGTTGAAAGCAAATGCTGCCCCGGGTTTTCCTGCAGAATCAGCTCATTGCAGTTTAACGCCACGGCCTGCAGTGCAAAACCTCGCAACCATAAATTTTCTCCATTTTGGATTAAAAACAATAATTAATGGCAGTGCGAAAAAAGAGAGTGTAAAAAACGAATCTGAAACAGAGGCATTGAGATCATTCCGCAGCACTGCACTGTCGTGCAAAAACGAAAAGAATCGCAAGAGGTGCAATGCGTATTTTAAATTAGCTGTGACAATATACTCGTATTGTTGTTCGGTGTTGCCATCTCAATTGGCCGTCTCGGAAGTCATGAAGGGACGTTTGCCAAAGTGGTGATCACATCACGTCACATTCACGGTGTGAGTTTGGAGTTTGTTTTCGACACGCAGCGATCAGCATATAGGAACACTTCGTAGACTATCCTATTATCCAAAGACATAGGCCGACATCTATCAATTAATAATACACGTTGGCCTCGAAGTATAACGGGAGCTTTGAAAACTCCCAAAAATATCCCGACAAAAATAACCGACAACAGAGTCGTCCAGAAGATACCTTCTCTGAGCAGAAAGAACGGTGAAACGAGCTGCATTTTCCATAGTGACTAACGATAAGTAATAACTCCTCATTGACTTGTTTATAAATAGCGAAAAATTAATTTCCAAATTGTTGCTTCAAAGACTGTCCTTAAAAGTAAAGCAATGGGGGATCGATATTCAATCAATTATTCAATCGTTGATCACACTTGCTGCTGCAATTTTGCCGTAAAAAACGGAAAGATGACCGGAAAATTGAAAAAATATTTCGGATTCTCTGCAAACTTCTCATTGGGGTGAGCGACTGGAATCGGACGCAACACTTGCAGGTTACGATTCGGAATGGTGTATGGAGCCAATTTTGCGGACGTTTTGCAGGTTGTCAACGCAATAGGCGGACCACACGCAGTAGCTTGACACCAATCGAGAGTCAGTGAGGGCAGAAGGTTGTGGGTCAGGTTTGGTTCGTTTTAATTGAGAAACAGGCAAATTTTCTTAGCCCAGAAATTGAATTCACCAAATGTCGGCAGGTATTATTAACAACGACCGAGAAAACAACACAAACGTAAGCAATAGTAGTTTATCGCCCGATTAGTTTATTCAACTATCTAATTGATTTTTTAAACAAAATTCTAAGCAATTTTATCGCAAGAATAGTTTATCGCAAGAATATACCTTTGTTGTCAATTATATCTTTGTTACCTGCATCCTTGTTCGTTTGTACCATTATACTTCTATCCGTTTCTCCCTTTGTGACCTGTATAACTTTGTTGGTTTTGTGTTGCCTTGCATATACACATCAAGAAAATGCAAGATCTAACAAAACAATGTTAGACTGCGTTTGATCACTGGATTTTGGAATGGTGATTAAGCAATTGGATGGATATTGGGTATGCGTCCTTTTTCAGGATTTGATCATTTCAGAGTCACCCTGCTTCTCGTTTCGAAATGACAAGAATTAAAAAGCAAAAAAGAAACGAGATCGCATACATCAACGTTATTTAGAATAAACAAGTGTAAAAGCGAACATTGTGTGTAAAATTATTGTTATAATATTCGTAGAATGCAAAGCAGAAGAAAAAGAAGAAAAATTAGACAGATATTGAAATTTACTTGTGCCAGGTTTCGCAGCTAACGGCGTGTATTTAAGGTTGCAATGCAATGTGCCAAATTATTTGGCTTAGAAAAAGGTTTTCGACCTGTGTCTTTCCTGCACACATAGTGCTTGCTTGTTTAGCGGGTTCAAAAACTTCTATAACTTGCGAGAATGATTCGCAAAATTCACGAGCTGGAGGTACAGCATCGCACATTGTTGTCCGCAGGCTGAAGGCTCCTCGATGCCTGGTTTTGCATGATTGCTCTTTTTTCATTTCCAGCATTCCAGCAGAGTGAATTTTAGCTGAAATAGTTTCTTTCTACGCAGGTTGCTGGTTTTCAGACTCGTGAACGCAGTTCTTAACTTTCGTCCAAAAACCGTTTAGGATCGGTTAGTTAGGGTAGGTTGGGTCAGTTAGGTTTGGTTAGAGTACACTGAAAAGAAAGACTGTCTCATCTGAGTTGGCCCCAAAGTTATTTTGACACTCCGCTATACTTAAAATGTGTCGAAAGATTCGCGGATTAACCGTCGAAATTCTTCTTGTGTCGGTTGGCACATGCAAACGTTTCAAATTATCTATCTCTGAGGGTCATTATTTTTCATTATTCAGACATGTTGCCGTATCTAATTTGACACGCATTCGTGGCTAAATATTCTTGTAACTTTTGACACCAGATGGAAGCACATGTTTTTTTAATTTTCCCACAATTTTGCGGAAATAAAATGAGAAGCTTTCATGCAATTTCATATGAATTCTTGGTCTTACCCATTCATTTTTGACCGCTCACTATAATTTTGTCACAAAAACAATGTCTACGACACTGTTTTGTGCACTGACATGTGCAAGTCCATGAAAGAAGGAAAATTCCTGATGTGATGGGTTTCAGACGCAATTTCCCAGGCAATGGTAATTTTTTGTCAGCCAGCCGATGGCAGTGAGACAAGTCATTAGACTTGCGACTGGCGTTGGTAATTTTCGGGATATTTCCGGGATTAAGCCTAAACTGATAGTAACAACAGATTGAAATCGAAAATAGTGAAAAAAGAAACTCTCTGAAGTCTGACACCGCTGAGACAATTATTTGACACAGGAACCCATGTGAGTTGTTATTTCATGTCAAGTGAGTTGGGAAAAATGTTCTGATCGAGTTGCGAAAGGAAATCGAAATGTGTCGAAAAAGTTGTCCAAGTGTCTCACTGGTGGGACAAAATTTTTGACACACTTTCCCGACTCTTACATGTCAAGTGAGTTGGAAAAGTGTGTCACTGGGGGACAAAAATAGTTGATATTTACATGTCACCTGACACAGTATTTTTTTCTGTGTAGGTTAGGTTAGGGTTTTCTGTGCAGTGTACCTTCACAATAAACAACTAAATGAACCTTTACTCAAAACAACCTCGACCCAATCTGACCAAACCTGACCTGATCTCCCTGCGCGACTTTAAAGCGAGTAAACCCCATGATTTGCTCAGCCCGCAATGACAGATACAGAATAAGAAAAAATAATGCAGGCAGTATAGCAACGAAAATGCAAAAGAAAACCGTTAGAGGAGTATACAATTGCACGACAGAGAAAAAGCACACCCTGTAGGTACAGTCTGCAGGAGCTAAAGGGGGGACACTATTGCACGGCTAAGAGTTCTGTTTTTTTTCCTGAAAACGTTTCCCTTTTGCCGTGCAATTGTGTCCCCCCTATAAACGACATAACCCCAATGAGTTAAGTGATTAAGTTGGAGAACATTGCAGCGACCACAGAGAAACACGCGCAGGACCGGTCAAGGCGAGAACATCCTCGGAAGATTCAAAAACCCTTGGACAAAGCAAACTTCAGTCAAAACGTGCGAGAAACGCACTTGGAGTCTTCCTGTTTTGAATGAAATGGAATTTCATGTGATGCTGGAGATTTCTTTTCCATTTCAGACAGAAAGAAATGAACAGGTCGCAAACTGCAGAGACCTTGCCGTTCATCAATTGCTTGCGAAGTGGCTGCAATCAGCGACTAAAGCTTTGCATGTGCGTGAAGGTGCTCAAATTTTACGGAAACTGGGCCACTGTTTGGAAAACGTAGGTCACTCCAAAAGTAATGCAAGTTGGCACATTGTGCGGAAACCCTACGTGCAATTTCAGTAATTTTTTGATCACTTATATATTGATCTTTGATTGACGTTTCAGCTCATGCGGCTCTCAGAATCCATGAAAAGTGCACTCATTGAAAATTTGACATCACAAAACCCAGAAAATTTAGGTCACCCAGCAAGAGAGAAAGATAGTTCTTGTGAGACATTCACAGGCACATCTGAGCTCAGCTTGTGCAGCTCTTTTCTTTTTCTAAATGTCAAGCCGGCAATGGCATGACTGCAATTTTCCAACAGCTGACCCTTGTCAAAATCACGCAATTCAGAGACAAAAGAGAGCCCACTTTAGAACAACGTGGGGCTTCAAGCATTTGCATAAGAAAGGTGGAAATTTGCATCGATGTCAGGGAAGAATGCTTCTAGTGGTTTTTTCAAGTGTATTTGATCAAAGTTGTTTCCAAAGAAATTTAAGGAGCAACTTGCATTACTTTTGGAGTGACCCACGTATTCTCTGCGAAGACAACGAAGATCGCATCCTGACAGCCTTTCAAGTGAGTATAGGCCTACCTGGAAAGTTCTCTGCACGAAAGTACCTGTGCACGCAGCAAAACAGCCGCGGTAAATTGGGTGCATTGCCTCGTTTTTTATAATTCAAATCATCTTCCACGCATTTAAACGAGAAAAAAGGACGCACCCCTGCAGTGATTCGAACGAAATCGTCCCAACAGCATCGGTCACACTCATCAAAATCTTTTTACAGCACAAATTTCATCATTTTCTGCCACAATAATTTCGGTTTCCTCTCTCTCTGCTTTGCTCTACCCGCTGCCAACAAACGCTTTCAAACGCCAAATCAAAGCGTGGCTCTTCCATGTCCCATTGTTTGCGGCAACGTTAGGATAAGATAATGGTTCGCAGGTGCTAACAGTGATGATTGGCCGCAATTTTGTACAATGTGGGGCTACAGGGTCGGTCGGCTCGGTATTTCCTGAAAGAGTTCCCCCAAAATACAGCAGTCATGCAATCGGAAAAAGCGTGCCGACCATGTGCGAAGAGATCAAAATTGCAACATGTAAAGCTCATGGCAACTCAGGAACAGGGACAACTAAAAAACCATGCTCATCGAAGATCAGAACATTTTAAACGTCCAAAGTGCAACGGTGCCGTCCAAGCCCCCAGAAAACAGCTAACTGTATAACAACTTTGAGCAAATTGCCGCACGGTACATGTTTCCCTTTGTGCCGAGGCGGCCGTGGTCATCTGTCCGACAGACCGAAAGCCAGAGAGCGGCAGAATGCAAAAAGACAAAGGGAATCGGAAGATCATCATCCTATCTGTCAACGAAAGACAGTGAAAAATGAACCAAAGGTGCTAAACGTCGTTTAAAATTTTCCAAAGGGAACATCCCCGTTCAAAAAGCATCCTTAACTTTCACATCAACACGATGAACCCCGCTGAGTCGGCAGTTCGCAACTCTCACCAGGTTTCAAAGGTGAGTTATTAACTGGGTCGAAGAGATCTCCGGAGTGATGGGAGCTGATGGTTTCCAGGATTAAAATTAATCCTCACGAGACAAAAGGGAAGTTTTTGAACTTCAAAACGTGAAGGTGTCTGCCCAACAACAAAAAAGAATACAATCGTGCAAGGTTAGGAGAAAAGATAATAGGAAAACGGTATATTGTGCACCAACGAAACGGAACTGATTTCTTGGAATATAGCGAAAATCCGCACATTCAACGCTTCACCATGTTAAAGTGCCGTCAGAAAATCAATTTTTCGGACGGAAAAAATTTCTGTTTTGCACAAAAAGCCACAGACACGTTTCATGGAAGTTTGCGTTGAAATTGGGAAAACCTAAAAAAAAAACGGATCAAGGAAACCAGTGGCGGATCGAGTTCTTCGCGAAGGGCTCGCAAACGCGGAATCTTTTGGGCAGACCCCTGGCCAGGGAACTGATGGGCGAGAAGTCAAATTCTGATATTTTGGAGTCCATTTGGGCGCAAAATTGCACCTAGAGTGCCCCCACACAATGTTGCAAAAAGGCGAGGGTTGCTGAAGTCGAGGCAAGGCTGAAGGCATTGCTTGTGATGGCAATGTTAAGATCGAAACCGCAATTTTTACATTGGGTCTTGCAAAGGGCTCGCAAATGCGCGGAATCTTTTGGGCAGACCCCGGACCAGGGGACTGATGGGAGATATACAGGGTTTCCCAAAAGTCACTTGACAACCCCTGCTACTTGGCAGTTTTCAATCTTCTCTGATGGGGCTATTTCTATAATACAGATTTCAGATTCAAATTGGGCAGGCTCCCTACTGCAGGATGCTGCAGGTGTCAACCACTAGAATTGGAGCAAACTCCACTCCAAGCTTCCGGAGTTGCTTCAAATCTGCAATGCATTTTTATGGAATTGTCAAGTGACTTTTGGGAAACTCTGCGAGCCCCACCATAGCAGTCAAATTCTGATATTTAGGAGTCCATTTGGGCGCAAAATTGCAGTGCTCCGGCACTCACAATGTTGCAAAAAGCATATTTTCCCATGAAGGGGAGGGGCCCCCGCTGTATCCACCGTATTTACTGAAGTTTGGGTGAGCTGTTGCTGAAATCTATAGGCAAGGCTGTGAATGCATCGCAGGTGATGGCAATGTCAAAATCGAAACCGAAAGAGCAGCGAAGTCTGCTTGCAGGATCACAACGAAAGCCCACAAAAATTTGGTTGTCGGGTTTGGAGGCTCTGATTCTGGCGGAAGGATAAAGGGTCTGCTTAAAAAAAACTAAAAAAAAAAACATCGGATTTCGCAAACCTTCAACGCCAACTCAGCGGAAGAAGAACATGAAGGACGGCGAATTGCAAGTTTGCGAGGCGCAAATTCAGCCACAACGTATTGGATGGGGAAATTTGCCTCGCAACCCAGGCAGAGTTACCCCTGACAGCGGAGAGATCAATGCGGGGTTGACGCTAACTCCGAGCTGCGAGGTAAATTTTTTCCATTGGAGCAGATGGCAAAAATTTACCTCGCTGTTCGGAGTTAGCGTTACCCCCGTCATGATCTCTCCGCCGTGAGAGAGCCATGATCTCTCCGCTATGCGATGAGATTTCCACGCGGCAAGGAGAAACGGCCTGATTCGAATTTGAAAGAATATGTAAATTTCTTTCCTTTTGGTAAAATTGGGAAAATCGCACGTTTTTTGCTGGGTGGGGCCCCCACCTCGGCCATCGGATGCAGTCGTCTCGCGTCAGCAGGATTTGCTGTTCAAAAAGACGAAAAAGCGGCTCGTCAGTGACTTGTCTATTGCAGACACGGTGGGAATTTTCTGGTTAGCAGTAGGTGGTAAAAGCGGCAACGGAGGAACTCATTTAATGAAGCCTAAAATATCGTTCATTTTTATAAACGTTTCTCATTTTTGGCTCTAACGTGTCTCGCAATCAAAAAGGAAAAAAAAAATGATCAACTGCGTTCGAGGTGCAATGAGGCGAGAAAAACGCTCAAAAACATCCAGTTGAAAAAAAACAGAAAAACGCCCATGGAAATGTAAAGTGCCGATTCATCGAGTGTAACAGCCCATGGCAAAGCAAGGGGAGCCCCTGAAGCCAGCAGCGGTAGAAATACAAAAACAACGCGCAATGGGCAATTTCCCTTTGTGCCGAGGCGGCAAACTGCCAGAAACTCGTCAAAACTGACCAACAAATCACCACCCAGTGGTTGCCGCAACTTCCATTCCAAAATTTCCCAAATCACGAAAAGACAGCACGCAGCGGCAGGCCAGCCAACTTGTGTGCGAGCTGCTCCGAAGAAGACGGGATGAAACGCTCACTTCACAGTTCACATCATCACAACTATTAAACCTTCCTGATCAGATGCTTACTCCATGCAGAGAAAATAAATTAGAACTTGGCAGTTTCCTGGGAAGCAGCCCTTGACCCACACCCCAAAACCAGAGATGTGCAGCACCCACTGCCAAACCAAAACAACCATGAATGGTGGTGGTTTGAAAAAGACTCAAGGGTTATCGATTCCAAGAAACGATGTTAATTTTTGATTGTGATTTTGTCGAAGAATTCCTCCCCAACCTCAAGGCCAAAAACGCATATATCAGCAATTTTAGGGCTGCTCGCGGCAACTGATTCAGTCAGTGTGGAAGGAAGCAATGGACTCGTGTCATTGGCGTCACTGGAATCAATGAATGAGCAGTGAACTTGCGAGGGCGCAATTCAAAACCACAACTGAAGCAAAAACACAGAAATTGCCAAAGCAGGAAGCTCCTTGTGTAATTTTGGTTGTGTTGTTTGAACAAGTTGTCCAGATTGGTCAGGTGAGGATATTTGGATCAGGCATCGTTGGTGTCTACGTTTGATGGGCTTTGCGGCAAACTGGGTGTTTTCGAGAGCCGCTCAGTGTAAAATATTTAGAGATCAGTCTTCTCAGATCGCAAGTCCGTAATGATGTGATGCCAAAATCACAAATAATTGGTCCTTTGGGATGGGCACAATGTCACGCACTGGGAACACTTTTTTCGATTGTGCATATGGGTAAACAAGCTATCCAAAACACGGCATGAATAAAATGCCGTCCAACCCATCGATTCCGCGACATGGAGTCCCCAAAACACCACAAAAGACGCATCTTTGAAGGATGTAAATTTTCTTGCAATGCTGTTAATTTGTGCCAAATAGCAATGCGACAAATTTCAGGGTGAGGAAAACGGAACAATTCAGACATGGCCAAAGAGAATTGAGCAGAATTGTCTCGTTGCACACCAATAAATTAGGGGTAGAGAAGCATGCACAACATTTGGTCATGGTTTTCTGCCAGTATTATTTGAAGAGCATCCTCCGTGAAAAATAGGGCTGCGCGGAGCCTGAAATTTGAACGAACCCAATCAGTTGATGGTTCGTCGACTTCAGAGTTGCACATCCGAAATGTGCGGGGAGAAAGCGGGTGGGCGTTTCAGTCTGCAAGGTTCGAATCCAGCGGATATCAGGCCAGGACAGGCTTCGTATAGGTGCCCAAAACACCTTCCTGCAGGGCTTGCAACGATTTTGCATTCGCAAAAGGTCCAGAGGTCATTCACAAAAGTCGGACAATTTTACATAAACATGCTGACTCCCACCACATTCAACCAATCAATTGTCCATCCGTGGCTCAAAATTGAGCAATTTTCGCACTTCGGACCGGGAAGGCCCACAAACCGGCCCAATGCTCTCAAGAGAGCTCAGCAGATGGAGATGTTTCCCACAATTCACAATGAATGAACCAAGGATCCGGTGATGTTTGCACAATCTGAAGAGTTTTTAATTTTGCCCGGCGGCCACATCAAGTCCCCGTCTGCAAGTGCTTCATAAACGCATGGGGGCCTTTCCATATGCGCAAGTGGCCGAAAGTCCGCGCAGAGGAAACCACTGAAGCGTATGCAATCTTCAGTTCTGATGCCTTTGGCGAGAAAAAAAATAAATTAACTCAAATTTAATAAAGAACGGTGTTTTAAATTGAAATTAAACCATCCAGCATGATAAACACATTTTCATCAGGAGAGAGGATCCTGCGATGAAATATAAGGACAAAATCAAAATTCTATCTTGCGCTTTACGGATACACGAAAACACATCGACAACGGTCGGAGAGCATCACGAAAAAAAACAAAGTTAAAATAAAGCAAAGCGAAACACGATGGTGATGAAATCCACACATGAAGATTCAACAGACACAGAACGCAACAACGTCGAGAGCACTTAAAAAACGAGTGGAGAAATCCATTCCAGTATACGACGCCAAAAAAGTCCTGTCAGATTTCACTGCGCACGGTCAATTCATGATTTTTGCCCACAAGAGCAACAGGTGTTAAAAAGTGGCGAATTCCACGTTAGAGAGATCTGCAGAAAAAATTCAGAAGAACGGCAGCAAGTAAAATATCCAGATGATGCTGCTTTCTGACATTTGCATTCTTTCAGTTAAAAGCTTCACCACACCACAAAAATCAACCGACACGAATGGGACCAAAACAGCGAAAATTTTCAGAAGGTTGAAGAGGGATCGAGAAAAGCGAAGGAATGCCAAAAAGACTGTCTTTCCGAAGATGAGCGCAGAAATTTCCAAGCCGTGCGCGAATGTCTCCGGCCGGTCGTTTTGCTTGCCACATAACCGTTTGTGGGCCTGCTGTCGCCAGTGCTAAAATTGTAAAAATAAATCGGCCGACTTCCAAAATTTTGAAAACGGCAGGGAAGTTTTGAAAAGGACCCTGTTGGGCCCATTCAGTTTCAGAAAGGGCAAGGATTTCAGAACAAGAGGGCACACATGTGCAACAGGCCCAATCACTTCGGGTAAAGGTTTACAATCCCTGGCTACCGTCGCAACTACGCAGCAACGGTCACAACCGTCGCAACCGTCCGCACCGTCGCAACCGTCCGAACCACCTGAACCGTCGCAACCGCCGCAATCGTGGAAACTGCCGTCGCAACCGAGTTCACGAGAGTGTATGTGCCTTTTCATTTCATTTTGCGTGGGAGTTTTTGTTTTTGTGTTTTGAATTTGTTCCAACTGATAGGTTTACCGACCTGCAAATCGTTTTGGTTTGCGGTTTGGGTTTTTTCAGTTTGGTTAGGTTAGGTTCGTTTAGGTTAGGTTTAGGTTTGGGCAAGTTTGATTAGATTAGGTTCGAAAAGGTTGGTTAAGTTTGGGCACGTTTGGTGTGGTGAATCCCATCGAGATACAACGCCTCCATGACTCTCATCAGACCTGATTGTTGGGGAGCCAAGAATGAACTTTGGTACTGATACAGTCGGATATTAACATCTTCCAGTCAACCAGAGCCTTTTAGTCTCACCTATAACCTAACCTGGAATGTCCCAACGAAACCTATAACCAATGTACCTGACCAACCAAACCTAACCAACCAAACCTATATAGCCAAGCAAACCTTTTTCCTAACCTCACTGAACCAAAAACATAACATACCTAACCTATTCTATAACCTCACGCTAAATTTAACCAAACCAATCCCGTGCAAAACGTTTGATTGAAAAAACAATACTTATACAATGTTGAAAAGCGGACATGAAATTGCAGCTGAACGGCAGCATAAGTTGCGACGACCGCCTGCACGATTGCGGCGGTTGCGACGGTTTGGCAGTTCGGACTGTTGCGACGGTTCGGACGGTTGCGACGGTTGCGACGTTGTTGCGACGGTAGCCAGGGATTGTAAACCTTTACCTCACTTCGTTGCCAAAAAGAAAAAAAATTTCCACAAGATTCTCAATTGGAAGGTCTTCTACCTCCAAGGAAAAAGCGGAGCCGGCTCAGGAGCCCCCACCTCCATCCAGGGTCGGCCGGCGGGCCAGAGGGAGCCCGCACATTTGAGCACATGGCTGTCGCCAGGTCCGGAATGACCATGCACGTGATGGACCCCATAGCGTCAGACCAATGTGGCTGCTCTCTTGCCCCGTTTGCGACGCCTATGTGACAAGCAAATATGCACATGGGGACACCGTAACAAAGGGAGGAGCAATGAATTTGCAGCAATTGCAATGATAAACAATAAACAATGATGGTTATTGTCCGTATAGCAGCTGGGCGCGGGCTTGTGCTGCAACCGGATTTGCTGTTCCGGTTGCTTGCCCAGTTATTAATTTATTCACTGTCAACACAACACTGCCACAAATGAACAGTTAAAAACATTAGCAACAATAAACACCTGCAATGGAACAAGACGGAACAATGAAAAAGCAGCACCTGGGACGAGTAACAGCGGGAGACAAAATTACTGGGAAATTGCACAGCAGTAATCATATTTTGTTCGGAAAGCGCATGACAGTGCTCGCAAACTGAGACGGCCGATGACATTTTAGCACGCCTTTGTTTACCTGATGCCAATGACTTGTTCATTTTACATGCTTTTCTATGCGTTTCATGAGAAGTCTCTAGCTCCATCAAGCTCCCCAGGTGATGTCATTTCTCACTGCGCGTTTGCAGCCTGCGCCGCTGGCACGCTGCCGGCGGATTTTCAAAACCCACTTGGTAAATCGCAGGTGGCCCTGACGTCATTTCGACAAAATATTCATTTACACCACCAACGAAAATTTAAAAAAGCTGTTTCAATCTGACCTAATCTTTCCTGCCCAACCTTGACCTGCAATTGGTTTCCGCCTGGTGTCCCCCACTCGCAAAAATGAAAAAAGTCTCCCACCCACAAAAATCTAAAAAAAAAAAAAAAAAATCGGTCACCTGCTGGAATCGATCCCCCATACGTCGGATTTGTCGTCCAGCTGCCGAAATTCGCTTTCGAGAGTGCCTTTGGCTTGAAGAGCGTCTGCTCAAAAATGACTTCAGAACAACCTGCGATATCTGATGGTTTCGAGCTTAGTTGGGCGTGCTGAAAATTTCGGGCGCAATCACAGAGAAGGCAGAATGGTCTTCTCCAAAGGCTTGCGAGGGCTTCCAGAATTGCGCCTGAAAAAGTCACTCACTCGAGCCTTATTTTTCACGTTTCAGGAGCGTTGCTGGAGGGAAATAACCGCGTCCCGTTTGGAAGCAAGAGGACCCATTATAATTCGCCATAGTCCAAATCAGCATGGATTTATCGCTGTCCATGAGCTCGGGCAGATTATTTCTCAGTCGGATGACTTTTCCATTGGGGGAGTTGCACAAATGCTCCTCAAGTCCAGCCGTTGCAAAACACCTGAGAAGTGAGCAGAGCCTGAACAGACAGGGAAGTGCGCATGATTGGAAGGAAACTGCGGGAAACGACACAGTTGGCCAAACAATACAAGCCAAAATTGCCTCAAATGAGGCAGGGAAAATAGATAATGTAGATTTATAGGAGTGAGGGACACACGAGATGACTGCCAGACCAAGCACATTGCAAGGGCTGTGCTGCGCTAATCCCAATCAACAGAATCGGGGCATGTGACTTTGACTGATTCAAATCTGACAGAAGCTGACAGGTGAGATACAGGGTGGCCAAACAAAGTGTCACCTGAGGGAAAAAGTTCGAAATACTTTGACAACAACCAACTCATCACCCCGCACCCGCAGTGACCGATTGGTCAGTCCGGCTGCGGGGCGATGAGTTGGTTGTATACACAAAGGGAAAATGGTAACTGATAACTCGGCCAATAGATAAGGGACTCATATGGACCAGAGTGCGTGGGAGACTTCCCAATTTTTGACATCGCATGAGAGCGAAAAAATACCGTCACTTCTGGCTCTTTGCCTTTCCAAAAAGATGTTGCGCAGATTTTGCAAGGTCAAAAAATCCTGCATCTACAACAGGACCATAACTATATGAGCATTGCCAGTCCGTGATACACAAGCGGGAGACGAGCATGCCGCAAATTCCATGGGGCAAGCTCCAAAATGAGACCGTGTCTGCAACTGAAAAAAAACTGATAATTTTCAACAGAATTTCGACAAGGATCACCTGCTCTCGAATGAGCAAAACCCAACCACAGCAGATATGATTGCCCTTCAATTTCTATCAAATCTGGACTCGTTGATACCCAACCATTTTTTAGCGAACTCAACCTGACCTAACCTGGGGTCAGGTGGTTAGGTTAGGCTAAGTTAGGGTAAGGGTAGGTTAGGTTAGGTAAGGTCAGGCAGGGTTAGGCTATAGGGTTAGGTCCGGTTAAGTTGGCTTGAAAAGGCTTTGTGTCACCAACAAGCAGAATGCCCAAATCTGTTTCGTCGCGACAGGGAAGTAAAAGGGGTTTTCAAAAGTAAGAGATCGCCACAAGTCACTTTCACACGAGAACTTTCGATATTCCCGATCTGCCACCCTGCACCCAACTATCTTCAATCCTTTTGTTTGGCAAAGCGATTATAACTGCCAATAATCACAGAAGCAAAGGAGGACGAGGGTTTCTGTTGCCATGGCGACAACCGACGGGAAACTACCCAGGTGCAAAGTATTGATGAAATGAAAAATTAAATCAATCCGGTTTTTGATTGGAACTTGCAATTTTAAACCAGCATTTTGAAAAGTATCAAATTTAAAGCTGAAATATCAAAGAGGCCTACTTTCCTCTCGTGACAGCACAAAAGGCAACTCCGGACTTGTTGCAATGGACCGCCAGGACGAGGGTGGCCAGTTGAAATCAAAGACGATGAGAACCCAAATATGTACATCTGCGGATTTGGACTTGGAAGCCACCCTCAAAACCGTGGCAAACGTACATGAGCTGGGATGGTTGTAACGTCCTCCGTGACTTCAGATGCATGGCAGAGAGCGTTTTGTGCAATGACGCTCGATTGGGGCCCTGTTTTTCGCAAGAAAGCTATCCAAACCTAAAACCTTTGTCGCACCTGAAGCTATCTGAACCTGACCTAACCTTGTCCCCTCTCGGAAACAACAATGCTCGGTGGGGGCCCCGGCCGCGAATTTAAGAAATGAGTACGCGTTTGGGCCTATCCCGATTTTGCGAGTATCGAAACAGTGAAAAATAAAGCTAATCTAACCAAACCTAACCTGTCTAACTTACCTAACCTACTCTAACCAAACCTAACCTGACCTAACCTTTTTCCATTGTTTCTAGCGTTTTTATCCGTTTTTGGAGGGTCGGAACTTTAGACAGCTCAGCAAAACTCCTAGCTTACAAGGCGACAGTCCGACCTTACTTGGAATTTGCTTCAACTATTTGGGACCCATTCCTTGTATCCCATGCTGACATTATCGAGCGCGTTCAACGCTGCGCTGCGAGGTTTATCTCTCTATATAATAAAGTTCAAATTAAGACATTTTTTCCTTTGGCAAAATTGAATCTTCGTGTGTGTGCCCACACGCATCAATCTGTCGGCGGAGTCTTTTGTGTTGGTTGTGCCGCCACCCACGCTGCAATAATTCAGCAACAATGCATTGTTGCTCTGCATTGTCGCATTGCTGTTCGTGCATTGTTGCTTGCAAGGCACATCAACAATGCCACAACTTCGCAACAATGCCATGTCCCTGCATCTGTTCTGGCCGAATTCAAAACCGATCATGGAGTTCATTTTCAGTTCAAAACAGGATGGGTTGTCCTTGGCAGCAGAATGAAAGTGCAAAGACGAAGGATTTTTCTCTTGGTCAAACAATTTTTTATCAAAACTGCCTTTGGACAGAATCAAGAGGAGTTTGGGGCCCCACACACGGTCAAAGAAAGCTGGATCCACACGACGCCAAATTTGCGCACGAGCCCTTCCTGCGCTCAACACAAAAATTGCCCAAAGAAATTGCTTATTCAGAGCATTCGCACTTTTTGTTTGTCGTGGAATTTTGACTTTCGCCAAAGCAAAGCTTCGAGAAATGGCAGTGGAAACCAGACATGCATGTTCGACACGGACAAACCAATCCAGACGCAGATCGCCAATGCATGGCAGTTGCAAGCCTGCGCAAATGGTGAAAAACTCCCTCCAAAACCAGCAAGGTGGCGCCCAGGCCTAATCAATGCAGCGAAATCGACAAAATGTCCATTCCATTCGTTAAACAATTGAACACCAAACTCGAATACGACAGGAGACAAAGCGCAGCTTCCAGCGGGTGGAGGCCACAACTGAACACGCTCCGCCGAAACACGGTTGCGGCCGAAGGTCGCAGTGGGGCGAAGCCCCACTAGTTTTTAATAATTACCAAAGAACTGCCAGTGTCTCGCAAATGCTACTTGATCTTGGGCTTGATCCTCTCCACCTGCGCAGAAAGGAGAAAAGACTGGCATTGTTGTGTAAAATATTTCAAAGAAAGGAGTTAATTGAAATTCCGCAACAATTTTCACCGAAATTTCAAAACCGGCGTGCACTGCATGACCTTCAATTCCAACTTCCTCTGATCAAGGCCCGCACATTTCAATTCTCATTCTTCCCACGAACCCTGCACGACTGGAATAATCTGCCGAAAGACTCGCCTCTACTAAAATGTCCTTTTCCGCAATGAAAAATTGGGCCTGCCCTTGATAAACTGCTTTTATTGCTAATTTCCTTTTAAGTAATTGTTGAATAAATGATTAATGTCGATTGAACCAATGTTTGTTAATTTTGTCATTGTATGTTTGGATGATTGATTATGAATGTCTCTTTTGTACCAATCTTTTGACAAATTTGCGAAAAAATTAAGCAAATAAAATAAAATTGAATTGAACACGGAGTTAGATGGAAAAGGGCCCAAACGCGTACTCATTTCTTAAATAAGCGCCCCGGCCTGCCATCTAAAGTCGCGGCATGGTTTGTAAACTGGACGCTCGTTCTGTCCAAAATGCCACCCCTCAAACGGACACTGTCGGTGGAGCGATGTGGTCTGGGTAAAGTTGCGGGTAACAGGACCACATCTCTCCACCGCATGTGCTGTTTTCAGCGTGCAATGGCGACATTTGCAAAATGCAAGCATTGAGCCATTATTGATTGAATTCCGATTCCATTTCCACTCTTTTGCAACTCCATTTCAAAAGATTGCAGCCGTCACGATTTCTGCAATCAAGTGCAAACGAGTGCAAATGGGGTCGGAACAAGACATCCGGCATGTTTCGGGTCTGAGATCTTTTGGAATAAAAAATCGCGGGTTGTCATTTATACGGGGGGGACACAATTGCACGGCAACAGGGAAACATTTTCAGAAAAAAGCTGTACCCTTAGCCGTGCAATTGTGTCCCCCCTTTGGCACCAGCATAGGGCACAGGGTGCCTTATTTCTCGGGAGGGTGGATAGTCGGTTGGGATATAGGTTAGGAGCTTTGCATATAGATTAAGTTAAGTTGGGTTAGGTTCAGTTAGGTCGAAAGGTTAGATTAGGCTAGGTTATGCTAGGTTAAGTTATGTTAGGTTATGTTAGGTCAGGTAAGGTTAGGTTAGGTTAGGTCAGGTTATGTCAGGTTAGGTCAGGTTAGGGTTCTCTGTGCAGTGTACCTTTACAAAAAAACAACCTGGACCTAATCTAATCCTATCTAACCTAACCTGACCTGATCTCCCTGCGCGATCTCTTATTAAGCGACTAAACCCCATGATTTGCTCAGCCCGCAATTACAGATACAGAATAAGAAAAAATAATGCAGGCAGTATAGCAACGAAAATGAAAAAGTGAACCGTTTGAGGAGAACACAATTGCACACAGAGAAAAAGCACACCCTGTAGGTGCCGTCTGCAGAAGCCAAAGGGGGGACACAATTGCACGGCAAGTACAGCTTTTTTGTAAAAATGTTTCCCTGTGACCGTGCAATAGTGTCCCCCCTTATAAATGACATAACCCAAAATCGCCATTGAAAATTGCAGCATGGCACTGGAACAGGGTCCATGATTGCAGCACAAAGCAGAGATTTGCAACTGAATAGCAACGTGATTTTCGCGTGGGTTTTTTTTCAGAAGTTTTTTTGGTCGACGAAACTCGAAAACTGGCACGGAGCGCAAATAAGCTCGCAAGATGAAGAAAAAGACGAAAACCGGGCGCAGAGGCCACGGTGTGAGAACTTGTAATTTCCGCATGCATTGTTGTGAAGTTGGCATTTTCTCCCGAAATTGTGGACTCGATGTCATCATTTCAAAATGGGCTCAAGATGCAATGCAAGAAAAAAATGGGAAAACCCCAACGTCCTGAAAAATTCGAAGAAGAAAAACGCACTCCCAACAAATGGAAAGAAGTAAATGCGCAGAGGCCAAACCTGTTCCTAAGGACCATGACGGACCTTCGGTTCGTCAAAGGGAAGCGAAACTTAGCATGGTTGGAAAGGATGAGAAGAACGATCACTTGCAATGAAGGAAGCGGAAAGCATGCAATTTTGCTGGGTCAAGATATCGGAGGAGAGGAGTGTGACGGGCAATGATCTGTGTCATTCCTTTTCCCGTTCACAAAAAACAGTTCTTCATATTGTTTAGCCGTTCAGTTCGGAATAAAACAAATTGACAGCCTGTTAAATCAATGTCAGTGTTGTGAGCAGC
>JASGXE010011816.1:0-14172 GCA_030068105.1 Sinentomon sp. SZTP_YWyxl
GCTTGCAATTCGTGCAACGTAGAAATATGTCTGTTGCATAAGCCACGAATTAGTTAGGGGCAGAAAGTGAAAGGTGATCGCCTAAGGAACAATCGGCGCTGCAGTTCATGTAACGTAGAAATATGTCTGTTGCATAAGCCACGAATTAGTTAGGGGCAGAAAGTGAAGGATGATCGCCTTAATAACAATCGGCGCTGCAATTCGTGCAACACAATGTCTGTTGCATAAGCCACGAATTAGTTAGGGGCAGAAAGTGAAAGGTGATCGCCTAAGGAACAATCGGCGCTGCAGTTCGTGTAACGTAGAAATATGTCTGTTGCATAAGCCACGAATTAGTTAGGGGCAGAAAGTGAAAGGTGATCGCCTAAGGAACAATCGGCGCTGCAATCCGTGCAACATAGAAATATGTCTGTTGCATAAGCCACGAATTAGTTAGGGGCAGAAAGTGAAAGGTGATCGCCTAAGGAACAATCGGCGCTGCAATCCGTGCAACATAGAAATATGTCTGTTGCATAAGCCACGAATTAGTTAGGGGCAGAAAGTGAAAGATGATCGCCTAAGGAACAATCGGCGCTGCAGTTCGTGCAACGTTGAAATATGTCTGTTGCATAAGCCACGAATTAGTTAGGGGCAGAAAGTGAAAGGTGATCGCCTAAGGAACAATCGGCGCTGCAATTCGTGGAACGTAGAAATATGTCTGTTGCATAAGCCACGAATTCGTTAGGGGCAGAAAGTATAAGATGATCGCCTAAGGAACAATAGGCGCTGCAATTTGTGCAACCCCGAAACATGTTTTTGCATAAGCCACGAATTAGTTAGGGGCAGAAAGTGAAAGATAATCGCCTAAGGAACAATCGGCGCTGCAATTCGTGGAACGCAGAAATATGTCTGTTGCATAAGCCACGAATTCGTTAGGGGCAGAAAGTGAAAGGTGATCACAACTCGGCGCATGTTCACGTTTGCCCTCTCCATGTTTCCTTACTTCCACACCCCGCACTCACCCGAGCAGGCAGCAGTTGTTCAGACCTCCTGACCGGCGTGCAATGGAACTGCTTGCATCGAGCAGAGAGTGCCAATGAAACTGCTGTCCAGTGAGCTCAACACTGTGAATCGCTGTGGATGAAGACAGACCAATTTTCCAACAGGATGGGGCCCCGGCCCCCGCCTCACTTCGCCGCTCAAGTGCGTGACGTCTCGACCAGGTTTCTCTTGGCTCATGGATCGGACAGCGGGGTGCCATCGATTGGCCGACCAGATCGCCAGACTCAAGGCAGATAGACGCGGCTTCGTGGCTTCGTTTTATAATAAAGGCAGGTAAACTTCGTTTACCGACTTAACCCCAATGGATCTTTAAGGGAATGGAATCGTCAAAGATTCCGTCTTTCAAACGCCGCTCGAAAACATCCAAATGCTTTGGCCAAAAATCCGGATAGCCTTCCAACAATTTGCACCAGAGTTGTGCAGAAGCATCTGCGAATCTGCTGAACGGTGCCTTCACGCGTGCATAAGTGCCACAGGTCAGCAATTCGAACATCGATTGTGATATGTTTTGCCTTGAATTCCGGAGCAGCCTGCTGCCAGTTGAAGGTGAGATGCCAAAGTCAAATTGCGCATGCACAAACTTTTTATTCATTTACCGATCTTCATCGCATTGCGCGATCGTTTCTTGCGTCTCTCGTGGCGTACTAATTGTAACACATCGGCATCTCTCGCCACGCAATTCACGAAATATCTTAACTTCACACCTGCATGATTCCTGTCTGGACAAAACAAAGCTGTCCGGACACTTGTGTTGGACCTTTTTTTGGTTTGCCTAAACTCGTGCTTGAGACTTTGATTTTGGTCGTCGGAAATCGCAACTTCTTGTTCGACTTTTTAAGAAACACGGTGTATTTTCCCCAAGTGCTCAAATCTGGTTCAACATCTCCTGCAGAGGTTATCAATGCTCTTTTCAGATTTTGACAAAATGAATCCCGTTCCTGTTCCCTCTTAATGGGCCGCTTCGTTAAACGCGAGTTATCTTTGCTCACGGCTTTTTTCCTCACATTTTAAATGAGAAAACGCCGAGGATAAAGACAACTCGCGTCTAACAAAGTGGTCCAATGTCTCCAAGAGAGCAACCCATATACGCACTCAACACCTTGTCTGTTTTTATGTCGCATCCAAAAATTGAACACGGGCAGGTTTTGTCAAACAACATGCAAATGTTTATTGATCCTCATCCACAAATTCCCAGAGGTGTTTGAGCGTGAGCAACTGAGCTTAACTGATTATTCTTTTTGCATATTTGGCAACCTCATCGTGTTTTCAGTGCCATCAGCAAGCAGATCCGACGGCAATGACGGGTCCAAAATTTTATTTGTCTCAGGATCATATAAATCCGACAGTTTGACGTCAGGTTCGACCAACAAAACGACTCGACTGAGGAAATCAGCAATCTTGTTTTCCTTGCCTTTTATGTGTCGAATGGTAACGTTGAATTGGCTAAGTTTTTCCAACCATCGGCTTAACAAATCTAGCCTTTTTCAGTAAGAATTTTGACCCCATGATGACAAGCCGGTGGGTAGCTGTCAGAAACAAGCCTTATGATTTGACGTGAAGCACCTGATTCTTTGCATCTTTATTGGTTATACAATAACAGGTCTCGCCATGGGCCTCTATTGAGAGATGAGTCTGCACACTCACCAGATGTTTGAAAATCTCTAAGTCGGCTCAGAATTATGAGAAGCAAACTTATAAGCTATTGGGTGTTTGTGTAGTGGCGGCGGAATTAGTGTACCCATACGTGTGTTTTTCCCATTTAACTGTTGCCTCCGAAACTTTTTTTCTTTGTTTTTATTCTTATGCAGGCGGTAGAAATTAAAGCGCCAGGCTGCAACAAAGCGTTCCAGAGGTGTCAGATTTTGACCTCGTTTATGAAAGAGGATCCTTACTTTCTGCAGCACAGAGTTTTTGCCGAAATCTGAACGGTCGCAATTTTTTTACATGTATGAGTACATTTATTCCGCCGCCAGTTTACTCCTGAACTTGCAGCATTCCACTTTGCATCATGAAGTTCATACCCCACCTGCCACCAGAAGATGGACATGACATCACCGTGTCAGATAGAGCATTCAAAGTGAGTGAGTCAAGAGTTGCTGGTATTCATTTGGTCTGGCTGACAAGAACATCTCGTTGAAAAAGTGAGTTTGTTGCCAGTCAAATCTTGACCAGGATTGTTTCAATTTCTTCTTCAGTTTCAATCAACCCTTCCAATAATCAGGAATAACTTTCAGACCCGTCCGTTGGATGTAGAAGAATGGAGCATTTTGCAAACAGCATTACCTCCTGGCTATCAGCTCCGAACCAAATTTGGCAGAACTTCGTTTCCTTGGCGATTTTCGGTTTTTTTTGTATCTCTTGACAGGAAACGAGAAATGCAGTCTTTAAAAAAAGTGGAGAATTATTCGTACGTGTGGCGCTAAAGACTATTTCAACATGCCAACTGCCAAGAAAAACAGTTTCCCCGTTCTCGTATGATAAACTTATCATATGACATCAGAACCTTTGGAAGGTAGTTCTTCGTTTTGGACAGATATCAAAGTACGTGACGTCCCTAGGTGCACCTAATGAACCAGTTCGAGAAGTCAAAAGGAGTTGGAAACATCATGGCTGGCTGCAAGTTGTACCATTATCATATGACATTTCACGTTGAAATAGTCGGAAAAGTGGAGGTCACACACCGAATTCTTTCTGAAAACTCTCGGCCTGATCTCGGAATTGGGACTTCTATTTTTCAAAACTGCATAGTGTTCGCAGGTGCCAAAAACATTATGTGAATGCCAGGTGTCATTTTTGCAGCCGGATCTGCAGACTGGAACAATGCATTTTCTCGAAAGGCTTGTCACACAATGGGAAAGAAACAGTCCCTTAGTTGGAATCAGCTGCAGTTCCTTCTGCCAGTTTCACAAAGCGAGCGATGATGAAGACAGCAGTTTCACATGTGAAAAATGTCAACCTCTCAACCTTGTCGATTGCACTGCCACCCACGATGTACCACAAAATTAAACAAACAGTGCTAAACGAAGGTCTTCCTTAATCTTGTCAATGCTATACAGACCAACGTCAATCAATCAACAAAATGGAAATGCCATAAAGCGATGGCAGAGTCGTAATGTGGTGAGAAAAAGTGTAGAATGAGCACTCGGCAAATGGAGCATGAAGGAAACTGAAAGTGTTGGAAGCAAATTGTATGAAGTCATAACCCGATCCATGCCACCACATTTAAGGAAAATTGACACAAAGACCAATTCCAGCTTCCAAAGCACATGGGTAGACTTTGTTTTTTAATGCTGGAAACAGGGAGATCTCTTCTCTAGATAAAAAGAAGTTGGCACACACTCTTCCACCAACAGGCAGCGCATGCTTGTTCCTTATCGAATTCCATTTTTGCACACTACTGGAACCAACGGAGAAAAAAACAAAAGCCCCAAATTGTTAACTACTGATAATTAAAACAGAATCAGTCTTGCATAAAGCAAGGATCAAAGTGGATATAGAGCCAACGAAGTTTATTCACTTGCAAATTACATTACCAATTTCCACACAAAGGAAAGAAAATCACGAGAATAGAAAGGAAAGAACAACTGATTCACAAACCCCAGGGAGATTTGGTTGAGGTCTAACTGATACTGCAGCATAAATTGTGTCCCTGCCCCACCGCTGCAGAAAAAAGTGAGGTCGGGTCATAGTTTATGCCGCAGTATGCAAGACCTCAACCAAATCTCCCCGGGGAAAGAAATATAAAAATCAAGATATGAGAATAGAATAAAAGCGACAATAAAATAGCAAGGCTTCCCAAACTGATCCTGATTCAAGTTCAATGGCATTAATTTGTGTAACAGCAGCCTAAAAAAACAAGGACAGGACTTACCTAATTAATAGTAAAATAAGATCCCTTTTCAGGTCAAGTCGCCAACAAAGAATCAAACTTGCCCCTCAGCACAACTGCGATCAATAATTGTACAGCCTATGCAACAGTTTAGAATAGGAACGCACCTGTGGACCGGACGACTTATTCTTGCTCGTGGTATGTTTTAATTAATTAAAATTAAACGACCTTACCTTACCTCACTACTCGTACCCAATCTTTCCTGTCATATCATCCTTGACAAACAAAATCTGTCATGAGGTAATGTATTGAGTAGCAGGTGCTGGACTCTTCTGCCTCACTTTAAAAGGAAAAGAGAGAATTAGACCTTATTCAACACACACTTGGATCGATTTCGCCATCTCAACACAATGACATCATCAGTCCTGCAGAAAATGCCATCGTGTTTAGATGGCAAAATCGATCCAGGTGTGTGTTACAGTTTAAATTTGTTTCATTTCCTTTCGTTTTCAATTGTGGCAGAAGAGTTCAGCACCAGCTACGTGTGACATCATCATGCCTTCTGCAAGTTTCAGAACCATTCATTATCTATCATGTCTCACCATGACCTGACCTAACTTTTCTAATGTTAGAGCAAGAATGCAATTCTTGCTCTTACATTACAGACAGAGGTAGTTGAAAACTTGTCCAAGCCACATGTTATGGTCAGGCAGTCCAAGTGTGTTGTGCTTCGATAACACTTGCCCAAATGACACCTTCCTGTGACAAAAATATGACACCCTCCTATGACAAAAATATGGAAGAAAAAACGAAAAATTATCTTCATGCGATTGTGGCAGCAAAATAGGAGAACTGGCATTGTTACTGCCATTCTGACAGCGTTGTATAATTAATCGACCTTGCATGACCTGGCAAAAGAGAAAGAGTTGAAAATTCATTTTCATTGCTTTTTGATGCTGGTGTCATTGAAAGTGGGGACATCCTCATGTTGCCTGCAGGGGGGCGGTCCGGAGGGTGATCCCAAAATCAGCACTTATTGGTGCATGGAGCAAGAGAAAATATAGAAGAATGCAGTGCAGGCACCCACTTTTGTGCAGTTTATGAGAACAAACGCTGTCTCCCGTTGTCATTGTTTGGAGCACTGGAAGTTAGATCCCGATCCCCAATGTTCTGAATGTTCTGCTTTTTAGAAATTCGCCGACTACCGACTCGTCGGAACCACAGTGGTTCTAGCACCGAAGTTGGTTTTCTTGAGGAACCATGCATAAAGGTGATCCCAAAACTCATTAAGCCATTTTTAAAATCAGACAACCACAACCACGGGATAAAATAAACATAAACAGCAAAGAGATTATAAGGGAAACAAGCTGAGAGAGAAAGAAAGAACAATCTGATGCTGATAGATGCAAACATGGCACCTTTTATGGATTATGCATTTTCCAAAGAGTCTCATTTCTTTCAGAGTGACCTACCTTCGTTCTCACTATCCACACCACTATAGACCTATCAGGATCATAGGCAGATGGTTACATTTTTCGATTTTCGTTTTAGCCCACCAATGGGACAGGGGACAGCCAGCTTGCTTTAAAACAAATCAATTATGGAACATGAACAATGATCATAAAAACAAAAAGAAAGAAGTTATATAGAGAGCAGACATTGCGAGGAACAATTTGTAACTATCATGATTGGATATGATAAGAAATGAATAACTGAATTAAGAAAAGAGAAAAAAGCCATCAAATGAAAAGAAAAGATAATTCATCCAAAGGGGGACGTTCTGCAAGCAAAACAACTTGCATCATCATGGGTCATTCGAATCACAATCTCATTAATTAATTAAAGAATGACAAATAAAGTAGCACAAGAACACATTGATAACATACATCTCTGCAGATGATTTCAACACTTCATTGATCTTTTTATCGTACATCAACATTTAATGTGTGTTTTGTCTTCCTGAATTTTTTCTTTGTTTTTAAATCTCATCCATGCATGGATATTTTCCTGCATATTTCATCCATGCTCCATATGAACAGAGGTGAGAGGAAAGTGCATCTGATCCTGATGGCATCACAAACGTATTGTAGGGAGTAGTTCTACAAGTTACGTGTAGGACTGAGAAACAACCTTAGTTTAAATTAAGAAAAACATCTAGAATAGGAGTAGCAGTGCTTGCTGAAAATGGTTCCACTCCTTTGTTTGTTGTTTCCAAGATGGCAGCCACGAAGGGTCAGGCGGGATGCATGCAGGCAAAAAGAATCCCATCTGACTGACACCTATCCGAGCGCATCATGCACAGGCATGTCACATTTCACTAAAGGTGCTGTCATTTTTTGAGATTTTGGGTAGATTTAAGAAAATCTTGATGCTGAAAGTGAGCCAAGAACATGAGGAATACAGAAACATGAATGAACCCAACAATTTCGTTCCAAGAAAAAAAAAACAAAGACGAGGAATGACCTCTGGATTGGACAGGGAAAAACGTTTGGGATTTTGGGGAACTGAAAAAAAAAAGAAAAACCCACACAGCATGTTGTGAACATCACCAGAAAAATCAAGAATTTTTTTATTTATCGAAATAGGTGTTTGGAAAAATCTGAAAATCAAAAGCAGCTCAAAGATCAGTGAAAGGTTAAAAGAAACAGCACCCCTCCTGAAGATGCAAAAAGAAAGGTGGTCAAGGTCAAATCAAGTGTAGAAAAACAAACATTTAATAAACTCGACCATGAGATGAACAAACGAACGACCACACATGACACAACAGAAGCAACACAAACAAAAAAAAAAATATATCATTGATTTCTTTCTCTCTTTCATTGCAAATTATTACACAAAGTCAGCAGATTGCAAAACGATGGAAATGGGAAATCAAAAAAGCAAAGCAAACATCAACAAAGAAGAAAGAACAAAATAATGTAAACAAAGTAGAAGGATTACATAGGACTACATCACTCAACCATTCACTCAACTAACTCCTACAAGAAATAGCACTACACATCAACAAAAGAAAAGAGAAAGACCAAAGAAAAAAAGCAGAAGAAAAACTGCCAGACAAAACGAATCACGCTCGAAGAGAACAAACTGAACTAAAAGAAACAAAGAAAGGGAAATGTCAACTACTCGCATGTCGAAAGAATGCCAAAAAAAGTGGTACTGAAACAGCAAGAGAAGCCAGCCCAACCTTCAGCAGACGAAATATCTCTTGGTAATGATACGAAAAAAAATAGGAAGGAATTCTTCGGGAGATAAATTCAGTTTCTGAGTGAATCTATTGGTGGAATAATTGGTGCCTCTGGTGGAGTGGAATCTGAATTTAGCATCAATGGTGCTCATGCAAAGCCATCAATCAGTTTGCACTTTTGCAGGTCATAAAAACGTACGTTTTCCAACTCGTTTAAAAAATATGGAACGGGACCTCCAACTGAATGAATGACATGCGGACGTGTCATTTGTCATTCCCACTTTATCACTTTCACTCTCCCTCCACGTCATTCAACACTGGTCTTTCCAAGGACCACATTGCTGTATCTTATACATTGCATTTTCACCAATTAGCACAAGAGAAAAGCTTCCATTCAAGATAAACGACTGACGGTCTGAGCTCCACTCACTCGACCGGGAGGCAATAAAACAAAATTCACACATTCACAGAAGAAAAAGAGAAAGAAACACAAATTTCTTGTTTTATGACTAAAATGTCAATTTCCCCATTGACATTCGGTCGTGTCATTTTGGCATCAGTTGTGCCAAAGACAGAAGACCGGGACTACATCCATTTCAGAACAAGATACAAACCAGTTCTTTTTTTTTCAGATATTCACAAGAGAAAATAGATGTGCGTGTCAAACAGAACTAAGCAAAGCTTTATTCAAGCTAAGCAAAGCATCGTGCCAATCAGTTAGGTTAAAAAGATCAGTGAATGAATATTTCTTTTTTGTTTCTTTTCCTGCGTTTGTGTGAATATCCTATCCTCAATTTCCATGCAGAACTATGGCACAAAACCAAAATGGACTCTTCATCAAAGCAACCCTTGACCGTGTTTTCAGCACCCCATCCAATTCAAAATCCAGCATTGTTGAAGAGATAACAATAAAGATGATGAGCAAAAAACCAAAAAAAAAAATCGTCTAGAAAAATTGCCTAGAAATATCCGCACATGCCTGCACAAAATATGAGTTAGAAAACACAAAATGCAAATGAAATAAAAATAAAAAGTCATGTAACAGCAGACAGGTTTGAGCAAGCAAATACTGCTCAAAACATAGTGCAACTTTCGAAGGAAGAAAAAAGTTCAAAAATAAAATGCATAGAAAACATTTGAATAAATGAGGTTTAGCACAAATAAAGGAACATCAGATCAAGAACAAAAAATGCAATTCTATCTAATGCAATGCAAATATGTCTTCTTCACTCAATGAAAAAAAAAACCAGAATGCAAAAAAGCATGAAACAAAAATGATTCACATCCATAAAACACTTTCAAGTAAATAACAACAATGATTGACCTGATAAATGCTGATGAGAGAAAAAGCTTCAATTCTCACAAGGCTTTTTCCCAAAAAGTCTCAAGATAAAAAAGATAAGATAATAAATCAAATAATTTCCAACTTCAAATCAAAGGAGCCTGGATGTCATAAAAATGAACCTTCTGAAATTTGTGGGGTTGATCCAGATCTCTTTCCATGGGAATGGTTACAATGGTTTTAATGGTTGGCTGGTGTGTTTATGACTATGGTTAAATGCTCATTCTTTGCATTTCGTGATGAAGAATTTGTGTTTTTCCTCTCTCTCGCTGAACAGAATTAGTTTCCAGTTGTTAACTGGTCCAGCAGCCAAGTAACAAACAATCTCCATCTCTTACAAGTTTCTTCTTGCTTCTTTTCGGAGGTTATTTTTTGCAGATCAGCACAAGGAAGCAATGAGCAACAATTTTGATCGATCAGATTGACAAAACAGCAATGAGCGCACATTGGAATCAGCATTTTGACAATGTTAAAAAGTAAAAAGAAGTTTTACAAAGTTTGGACCCCCACACCCCCTGGCCTCTCCTCTCTCCCTCCCAGACTCCCTCCTTCTTTCCCCAAATCCAGTCTGAGTTGTGTTTCATTAAAATGTTTCAGCATTCGAAACGGGTTGTGCGATGGACAATTTTTGAAAAGAAAATGCAGGTGAAGTCCCTCAAAATGCCATATGAAGTATGCACCTTGGACAAAAGAAACCAACAAATTGATCAAGCAAAGACTTAAGTCAATGTGAAAGGGCCTCAAAATCAACCCAAACGAACACAATACTGGCTAAATTTATAGGGCCCTCGTAAATTCACGTATGTCTTCAAAATTTTTGTCTTTTTTGAACTTTTGATCAGTGTTTTGCCGGAAATATCAAAGCTGGAAATGTCAAAATTGGTTACTGAGTGGAAAAATTGTCCTAAATTGAGTGACGGGAATCGGAATTTGAAATTTCTTATTCAAAGTGCGACTGTGATTACATTTCCAATCCAACTTAGCTGTTGACCATCGCTTGTGCATGTAAAACTGCCAAAATGCACTCATTGAGTAAAAATAGCAAAATTATTATTCTAATGAATTTCTCTGCCATTCAATTTTTTCATGAAACAATAATCATTTCTGCATGTTTTTCATAGCACTTTTGAAAATACCAGCTATTTTTATGGGGCACTGATCGAAAGTTTTGGGAGAATTTTTAACAAATGGCTGCCAAACATTAAGCACGTGAGCCAGTTAAAAATTCTGACAAAAACTTTATGTGCAGGCTTGCACAAAAATCAACTCGATCGGTTGAAAATGAGAGAGAAGATGAATTTGATTTTTTGTATGTGCCCTCGACCATCCCTTTCATAAATCTGGAGTTTATGATAAGAGCTAATGATACTTGGTGCACAGAAAGTAAAAATAGCTTTTTGGGCATCATAATAATTGACCAGTGCTGCTAAGCTGAAATTCTGAAATCTAGTCTACCTAACAGAAACTGCAATACTGAACAATTGATTACAGTTATGACAAAGCCCCTCAAAGGGAATTTACGGACCAACTCACGAAAAATATGCACATCTTTTTTGCAAAAGGAATTCTAAAAAAAAAAAAAAACAAAGCAAGTTTTTCTGTGAGCACGGATGAATGCATCTGCAAGGAGGCCACTTGCCTTGCTTTAAAACACGTGTCTAAGGAGACGCTGTTGTTATTGTTCACTCGTGGCCATCACAAACAGCAACAGAATCCTAATTGAGCCTGACATCTGCACCACATGAACGAAATTGCATTGTTCTTCTTATTGGTCATTTCAGGCTTCATTAGGATGAGACCAGACAGAGAGAAAAAATAATGATCCCGTAAAAAGCTCATTTGATTTCTCATCCGTGTCTCAGCCGAAAAGATGAAAACGACCAGGGCTGCAACTTTTCCACTGTCAGGTAAAAAGAACTTTCTGAAGGGCCTTGGGCCGCATAACCCTTTCCTCTTGTCTTTACAAAAAAAATCTGATAAAACACAGTGACATCAGATCCTGTTCGTTTGACCAATGGAGGACCGATTATGTGGGTTGTTCAAGTCAATCCTGGCTTTGGCCTGTTGCACTGGTCCGAGCCTTTTCCTTTCTTGCACACTTTGACATCGGTCTTTCAGTGGGTTCCAGGCAAAATTTCAATTCCGTGTTGTGCATAGTTTATTTTATGTTGTTGATTTAGTATGTCCTACTCCGTTATCTGAGAGTCTGATTGAATTTGTGCCAGATGGAGCATCACAGTCCGATATGATTTTTCACCCACAGAGGCCTCTGAAATTAAAGAAAGCATGATGGCCATATTGGCAGAGGCTGTGTGATCATATTCCATGGTTAATGCATGAACTGCAAGGTATGGATGTGCTGAAACGTCCTTGTGAGGGGATGGGGGTAGCTTTTTGGGGTTCGGAGGGGACAATTCTGGAGGATTTCATAAACGATGGAAAAACTGGCATCAGCCAACATCAAGAATTCCTGGTCCTGAAAGTGAGATAGGGAATGACATGCAAAAGACAAGGGAAGGCCCCAAAAGACACCCTTATACAGAAAGATGGGCCCTGCTTAGAAAACCAAGGTTGGGGTTGAATCATATCTTGATCTCAGCATCGAAATGTTGCCCAATAATCCCTTTTTCACACTCTCGCACCAGCAGATTACCTTCCTTTCCCAACCGTGGCTAAAGAAAACCATTTGGGCACCTTCAAAATGCCATGAAGCTGATAGAGGCAGTGGCCCAGTGGTTTTTCCATACATCTGGAGGGCTTCTTATGAAAAGAACTGGTGAAACTGTTCTAGAGATGGCAGAAAGGTGCCAATTTGGCAGGAAGCGAATTAGAGGTCTAGACGATCCACCAAATTTCAGACCAGAAATCAATCGATTACTTGCCAAAGCCAGGTGGGACTTGAACAACCTTCGTATTGTTACTTATCCTTTTTCTCTATTCTCTTTCAAAAAAAAAAAAAAAGTCTTTTCATCTAGCATAAGAAGGATGCCCCACATTCATGATGTGGCTTAGAATTCTCGTTTGCAAACCAAAAGGACCCGCTGCTCAGGTCACCACTTCACGAAGTGCCAGCTTGGTCTTGAAGCTTTTGAGTGCTCTGCTCCAAATGACATGTCAGGCATTTAAACGTCACAATGTTTTTGTTCTGAAATGTGACTGGGGCTGCCAGCCACTGGAAGCTAAATCCAGGTCCATGGGATCTGCTAAAGTTTCATCAGATTCACTTAAAATTTTGTTTCCCAGGCAATGCATGAAAAAAAAACGAATAGCCAATAGTTTTGGAGGAATGAAAACAAAACCAAATTAGTTAGATCTACTACTGAGAATTGCTCTGTTGTCACTTGTCAGCAGACTTGGATTTTTGTTTTGTAAGTGAGAAGTTCCCCAGAGATCCCTGGCCCTGAGAGAGAGGGGGTGTGCTCTTTGTCATAGGTCAGGGACCCCTTCCCTCTGATAATGTTGAACCTTCCTTCTTGCTCTGTTTCCATTTCGTTTTTTTTTTCTTCAGAATTTTTACACTGTTATCACTTGACATACCACTTACCACAGGCCTTTGACCGAGGGTACCCCTTCGGAAAAAGATCTTGGGGTAGCCTCGGCCGAAGTCCTGGGGATCACCCCCACCCCGTGGGCCCAACCCTGATCTGGACCCGTTTGAATCTGGTTGATCTGGACCGGTTGGATTTCAAAATGCGAATTATTGCTCATGCAGTCAGATCTAGACTCTGCTAGGTATCAATCATTTAACGTCAGTTCACAGAATCAAAGTTTGCTCAACCCCCCCCCCCATATGCACAATCCTCTTTTCTTCAACATTTACCTAAAAGCTAAAACAGAAATAAAACCACCCTGGTAGAGCACAACATGAAAGTTTCTGCACACACAAACCAAACTGAAACACACACTCTGCTATCTACCTATTTGAAAAATCCATTAGGCCATAAAACAGTCATAAAATAAAAATCATCTTGAAGATCAAGGAATGGCACGGATGTAACTTATTGTTAACAAAGCAGACAGACAGGTCAGACAGACGTACTTAGAAACAAAAATTACCTGATTCACCTCCCTATTTATCAGAATTTTTTTTTTCACCTATCAATAAGAAATTTCTTCATTTAGCAAGAAAGTTCTGTTCTATTCCGGCAGATGAAATAATGAAGAAGAAACAAATTGAGTCAGATGAGAGGTCAACAGTCAGAAACGTCTGTCAGCCTGTCAAAAATGTCTTCTGGTTTCATTAGTTCGTATGTACCTACAGCACCTAACAACAGAAATGGGCAAACAAACGAACAAAAACATTACCAGTATGTAGGTACCTCGTTAAAATCTTATCCAAATCGGATCATACACTTTCTTTGCTACAAAGTGGATCGGTGGGGGTGGGTGGACACTACACTACAACAGCATCTTTGAGAAAGGGTGGTAGGTCAGAGTAACAAAAATAAAGTCTGGTAATTTTTCACTAACTAGACCACTAAATAGATAGATGCACTAAATAGAGCCACAAATAAATGCATTTTTAGCCTTTCGCATATTAACGACAAACAAACAAATGTTCACTTCATTTTTTGAATATCACCACCACACCAACACCATCTGAACTTCTTTTCTCGAGAAACCCAAAAATCACTTCAATTTATGTAAAAATAGATGGGAAATCCAGTGTTTGTTGTCCATATTATGATCAATTGCAAGTGTCTAGTTGTTGAAACACAGTTTGTTACGGATGGGCTCGGCAGGGCTGAGGCTGAAGTTATCTCGATTTGTTCAAAT
>JASGXE010011817.1:0-12066 GCA_030068105.1 Sinentomon sp. SZTP_YWyxl
GATCTTTTCAAATTCCTCTTTCGGCCCCATGGCCAAGAGAGAAAAAGTTCAAAGGGGGATAAACAAAAAGCGCCAAAAGCCAATGCAAAACCGAAGAAGGAAAAGTGAAAAAGTGGTGGTGGGAAAGGCGAGGAAAAGCAGAAGAGAAAAATGGCAAAGGTAATGCGCCTTTAAAACCAAAATGCAAATGAGAAGCCATTTTTTCTATTTCGTTTCACGAAAGATGAAGGAGAAAAAAGGAGAAAAAAAAAGAAAAATCAAAGAAGATGGATTTCGGAATCGGGTTGTCTCTTCTTTGCTGGATTTCCTCGATTCCCTTTTTGCTTCTATTCGATTGTCTCACGTGCTATCCTTTAAAGTGGGCGGCGGACCTGGAGTTGCTGGCTGTCTATAGAAATTCTCTAAATGTTAAAAATGTCCTGTTGGAGTTTTCAGTTTTTAGCATTTTTCGAAAGAGTAAAGTGAGACCTTATGAATCAAATTGCATAGCAGCGAACTATTCTGTAAATGCGCTTTCAAGTTTTTGAAATGCCACAAAACTCACTCTTTTTTACTGTCGGTGTGAAAGAACAAAAAGCTTGGAAGTTTTTTTGATGTCATGGCCAACCTTTCTGCAAAGCAAAATGAAATGAACATGTTCAATTGTTCATAAAAATGCATGCGAAAAAGCAGGGTTTTGTCCAAAATGAAGAATACAAATCAATCATCGGTTTTGGATAAAGTTTCACATGTGCCGATTGCCTTGTCAAACTCTCTTGTTTTTTCGCATGGGAAATTGCGTATTAAGCGACGAAGGAGCAACTCTCTAGAAATCGACACAAGAGAATACTGATCGGATTGGTTGAAACACCAAAAGCGCGTTCAGGCGGGCTTAAACAGTGCCTCCTGCAACACAGTGTGTTGTAGGAGGCACTGGCTTAAATCACAAATTGTATACTTTTTGTTGCGCTTTCAGTTTGGCAATCATTTTTAACAACGGAGCTGGAGCAGCATCCATCGGCGTAAATGCGTTTGAAGGTATATACAATTGATGCTATCGGCGTAAATGCGAAAAAAGGTACAATTGATGAAGCATTGCTTGATCAGTTCAAATTCAGGGGAGCAGCATGCCGTCGGCAAAGAAAATGATGGGATATTTTGAAAATAATTCTCAAAAACAATTCAAAAAGTAATTCAATATTTTCTTTGCCATCGGCAGAGACGTCTCTTCCATTGGTTAAAACGGCAATGGAACACTGCCTGAGGCTGTTTGCTCGGCTTTGAAGGGATGATACCGATGGAAAACTGTGCAACAATGCATTCTGCCGAGAACAATTAAATAAATGGCAACTGGCGTTCTTCTGCAGTCCAGCTGTTTCGAGTTCATCTCGTGGAGCCACGCCACAGTGCCAACTGCCAAACAGAAATGGCCAACCCAAAGACCAAAAGCGCTAAATTGATGGCATCATTTGCGCGCATGCAATGTGAAATCTGAAGAGATTAAAGCTATGAATAAGCTCATGTGCAAATATACCGCAAAAGGAAACTGCAATTGCAATTAAACAGAAGCGAATATTCCATTGAGAGCGCACGCCCGAAATCTCAAACGGAACACCTCTCTCCGACACGCACCACCCGAAAGCAGAAAATCCCCACAGGCTCATGACTTGCAGTGTAAAACTCTGAAGGCCATTTCTCAAAAGCTACTAATGGTTAAAGACCCATGCATCCATCTCAAAACCACGAGTCCATTTTCGTAAAACCGCAACGGAATCAAAAAAGCAACCTGGAAAATTGCGCACTACGTGGCAATTGCCACCTCAATGCCACACACCATAAGAGCCGCAGTTTTCAAACCGCTCATGAACACCATCATATTATGAGCTGACCGAATATTTAAGGGCATACGTGGACGCTGAATTTTGCGAGGCAATGAGCAAATTCTCAGCAGACACAACTCATTAACAATGAAAGGACTGCGAACAGGTTCGGTAATCCTTTCGGTTTCGTATAAAACGGACAAAGAGCAATGCGGCAAACCAGGATGATTAATAATTCTTATCTGCAGCGTTTTTAAGCCTGTGGTAGATATATCTGTGGATCCTTATCCTGGCGGAACCCCCGGGAAACGTTTAAATTGAAATCCTATAGCACGGTGCCCTTTTACACTAAGAAAAAACGCAGACATCACAAGGAAAAGCAGGCGAACGAGCACAACAAAATTAAACAATGAAGCCAACTGCGTCGAAATTAAAAATGCCATTTCAATTTTGTGCACAGGGAAACAATCACTGCAAAAAGGGTAGCAAATAAAGCCTTTGGTTCAACCTCTGATCCGGAGAAAGGTCGGCAAGCAGTTCACTGGCAGCATCTAACACCCGCAGGGTTTCTTCCCGTTGAAAGCGGATATGATAGGTGCTGAATCCATGGGGGCAAGAAAACAGGGAGGTTCGAAAAACACAGCATGTATTCAAGATTATCATTTCAGACACGGATTGGACTCCTGGAGTGAAGAAAGAAGAGAAGGCCGGTTTCTGACAAACAAAACCCCATCGGCAAAACTTGGTCCAGCAGGGGTGCATGAAGGTCTTCATCAAAGCCAACGCATTTTTTCGTCAGCATGCGGCGGGGTTTTTATATGCGCGAAGTTTGACAACATGCCCGAACGAGAGATTTCATTCATTGATGATTTGTGGTCCAAATTATCTGGAACTGCTGATCTTGAGCAACTTTTGAAGTTCAAAAGTAGCGCAAGATCCAACAGTTCTAGATGGGCAACCGCAATGGTTCACCTGCGACCACAAGTTCAAACTCCGACATCAGATCAGTTGACCTGAGATTTCATTCGCTTCCAGCTCCGAAAAGGCATCTTCTGCTGGCATGGCTTTGAGAACCTTCGCAAGAAGTGCAAGGGTATACACCAACTCATATTTGCTGCTGCAAGAAGGGCAGGTTGGCCTTTCCAAATATTTTCAATCGTGCGAACTTCGGCTGCGCCTCCATGACGATACCTACTTTTGCTGAGGTCCATATGCGTCATGCAAAGCTTTCACGAGTGAAACAACGTATTCGATGCACCCAGCGCAATGTACCTTATGAGTTCCCGCTGAAAGTTGACTGAAAATTGTCCCGTAGCATTTCGTTTTTGTAGCAGTAATGGCCTGCGCATGCATGCAGAGGGCCAATATGAGAACCATATAATAGGAAAATAACGGATCCAAATGAAATGGGAGTTAATCAAGAAGAAAAATGTAATTCACACTTGGGAAATTAATAACATTTCGGCTGCAGGGGATGTAATCGTGTGCGTGTATTCATATATGCGCGCAGAAAATGCAGGCAGCCGGCAGTGAAATGAGGACGCTATTTTGCAGAACGAAACGGGCCTCAGTGCCAAATTGCACATTTCGGTTCACAGCAGTGGAGAGGAGACCCGGGACGTATATTTCCACTTTCCAGGAATACCAGAGACAGAGTGGAATAAATAGCCCACGAGACGATAGGAGGAAACTCGGAATTTTCGGGATTTTTCAAAAAGCGAGGCTTGGAATATGAGCGTGCTTACATGGTGTTTGCGATTAAAATGGACGAATCTGTTTGATATAAAAAAAAAACAAGGCTAACTTCTCCGACGCAATCGCTTTGGCAGAAGGTGCCTGTGTATTTCGTGGCAAGCAATAAAGGCGTATAGGAAGCACAACGCGGCAGAGGTGGAGCACTACCCCGGATAATTTTTAGCGATGAGGTCAAAACGGAAAAGGTAAGAATTCGCTGCCAGCATTGAAATTATCGATTCGGAATCGCAACATTTCGCCCTTTGTGAACATTTTGCACCGGCAGAGACTTCTCTAAAAACTGATGATCCCCATGCCGACATCTGGTAGCACGAAGTCGAGGACGTTGAACTTTTCCAAAATCTTAGGTGCAACCATTTCGTCTGCGACCTCCAAATAGCGGCCGCACATCAAGAATTTTGAGTCAAAGGCACATGGAGCGTCATATTGATGCTTTCGGTCAACCTCAATCGCATCCATGAAAATTCACGTGGTTTTGCAAAAAAAAAAAAAAAAAAAACGAAGGCGACCGTTGAAAAGTGGTCTGCTTCACCGGTTCTGGAAGACAATTTCAAGCGGTTCGCTAAGTGCAAAGAACGTGAACAATCGGCCCACTCATGAGCACAGGAAAACGATGGACCGCACGCGTCGCGGACCGCACGATCCGATCCCCAAAAGCAAAAAGGCACCTCCAGAATGAAGAACTCGACACCATGAATTCCGTTCATTGTGCAAACCCATCCATTCGGCCAACTTTGGATCAATGCGTCTGAACTCCAATGGAGGCCGCACACATCCATGTCATTGTGTCGAAGGCACATAAGCAACATTATGGGCTTCTACAAACTAACTGTCAGGCCAGTTTGACCGCGATCAAGGACAGTCCGCCCACCGGAGTTGGGTTCCCTTCAACGTGGGTGACACTCTCCTTGTCGAAGGAGTTCAATCCAAAGCTGCCGCAGATTTTTCTCCAACACCTGTGACCAAAAGGCAATTGAATAACTTACCAAAACTTTAGGCTTGCCATATCAATAGGCGATCGCCTATTTCACCATAAAATCAACGATCCCGGCATTTTCATGCCGAATTTTATCGCAATTTTCAACGGAGATTCTGTGATTAGCAACAATAAGGTTCTCGCAATTGACCGTTTTGCCACTCATGAAACCTTTATTTCAGTTTCTTCTTCCAGAAAACTGTCACAGATTGGAATTCTCTTCCGTAACACGTGGTCCAGCGTCCCTCCCACACCACATTCCTTTTGTCAAAAATGTGAAATGCTTCGCTTGAACAATTTGCTACTTTAGCACCACTGGGGCCTAATTACTTAAAATTTCTAAAATTACTAAAAATTACTAAAACCACATTACTTAGTGGTTTTGGTGCCTTGTTTAATGGAAAAAAATGTGCAAATTAGGTAGCTCCCGCGGGGTGTCAGGGATTGAAGGCACAGAACGGAGTGTCCACACGGTTTTCGGCAATTTTGAGCGATGGTGCCAACCGGTGTGGCAAGATGCCAGGAGTGCGGAAAAATTGCCACCAATTCATGGCCATTGGACTTGGGTCATGATGGGACAGTTATGGTGAATTTCATCGATTGGTGCCTTTTACCGTTTCCGCAGTGGCGCATCTTCTCCGCAAATATTTTTGTCGTTGTGAAAAATAAAGATTGCTAATATGGTTGAATGCGACATGCCAGAAGTGCCGTCTTGGGAAATATTTTTTCGGGTCGTCATTTATACGGGGGGACACAATTGCATGACAGCAGGGAAACATTTTCAGAAAACAGCAGTTCCCTTCGCCGTGCAATAGTGTCCCCCTTTGGTAGTCCAGCATACGGCACAGGGTGTGCCTTATTTCACTGGAGGGTGATGGGTAGTCGGTTGGGATAGGTTAATTCGGCGCTTTGGATAGGTAAAGTTAGGCAGGTTTGGTTAGGTCGTTCGGTTAGGTTAGGTTAGGGTTCTCTGTGCAGTGTACCTTTACTTAAAACAACCAAATGAAACCTACACTAAAAACAACCTCGACGCAATCTAATCCAATCTGACCTAACCTGACCTGATCTCCCTGCGCGACTTCAAAGCGACTAAACCCCATGATTTGCTCAGCCCACAATTGCAGATACAGAATAAGAATAAATAATGCACGCAGTGTAGCAACGAAAAAGGGTATTCCCTAAAATATGGACACCTGGACACCCAACTGGACACCCCGTAAAACGGGTTAGGTTAGGTTAGGTCAGAGGATAGTTTAGGATAGGACAAGATATCTTAGGTTGGTTTGGATGGGTTAGGCTGGGTTAGAAGGGTCTCCAAGGGGGTGTCCAGGTGTCCACATTTTAGGGAGCACCACGAAAAAGCAAAGAAAACCGTTTGAGGAGTACACATTTGCACGACAGAAAAAAAGCACACCCTGTAACGTCTGCAGGAGCCAAAGGAGGGACAAAATTGCACGGCTAAAGAGTACTGCTTTTTTCTGAAAATGTTTCCCTGTTGCCGTGCAATTGTGTCCCCCCTTTTAACGACATAACCCATTTTTTCTGAAGACCCCAATATTTCCACTGCCGGTGGAAATATTGGGGTCTTCAGCGGTAGTCACTCGCAGGTGGCTACCAAATGAGCAGGGGCTTTATGCTATGTAAGGTTCAAAGGAATATCCAAAATGTGACTGCAGAGGTGTTTTATCCCATGTTCCCTGTGCTTGTAAATTGATTACAGGGTCTGAAACCAACGAAATTCGATTCGACGTTGAGGACCATCAAGCGTCACTCTGTGCCCGCATATTAAAAATTGATGTCAATTTTCAATGCATTTCCTGCGGTTGGATTTTTCAAAAATGAAGAGGCCACTGCGCCTGTATAAAAAGAGCGAAATCTCCGCTAATTGCTTCCAGAGAGAGCGAGGAATTTAATGCCAAAAATCAGCTCCATACCATTATACCAAAATCGAATAGCTGTCTCTCATTTTTCACTTCCCATTAAAGCGTACGGTGAAATTCACGAGTGCAGGCAACAGGGTGGATCGAAAGTCAGGAGATAAACGAGTAGACCTGCTGCTTTGTCTTTGTTCTCCTTCTATTGTTTTGTGATACTCAACGTTACGCAGAATCATTTTTATCAAGTGCAAAAGTCCAGGTGTTCTCTGCTGGCAATTTATTGTCCATGCGGAGCCGGAAAAGAAAACCCGAACACAAATAATTACGTATCAGAGCAGACGAAGAACATTGGGAAACCCGAAATATACAATGGCAACTTTCGGCACACATCGTGCAGTTAGGTACCTAATATGAAAGCGTAATAATAATCGATCACCAATTTCATAATTCTTGATTTCGACGTGAAATGATGAGTCGAGGGAAGAGGGGTGCGAGAGAGCAAGCGAGGAATTTTCGTAATTACGTTTAGGTAGTTTAGATACCGCCCGAAACATCCCGCTGAAATCTGTCGACGTGTAGGTACCTGCCATCGGAGCCATTTATTTTGTGCAAATCAGTCACAGACGACAGGAAAGGAGCTTCGGATGAAACCCACGCATATGCCAGCACCGCATCCGATGCGAAGTTGCTTCAAATGAGGAATATTCAAACGCAGATTGCATCTGACCGAAAGGGGCAAATATAGCCTCTGGAACTTATCGGATTTTTCCACCCAATTCACCCGAAGGTGGAACCATGCACAATGATCTTTCGATCTTTGCCATTGGGCACATTTACAGAGAACTATTGCTGCAAGCCGCAAGATCTCTAAACAGTCGTTGAAGGGACACAGGATGAACAAGTCGATTTGTGACCTTTGAGAAGTTTTGTGTTGCACAGAAAAGGCGTTTCTTCTGGTCTCGCTCGACATTCTGCAGACTTTCTCTCTCATCCTTACTCTCTTCTCTCTCCATCTCCTCTCCACATTTATACTCTTCTCTGCCATTATTCTCTACCCTTCTCTTCGCAAGAGCGGATTCAGTGCAGGCCTGGCGGCGACCGCATCCTCCTTGCTGGAAAACTCTCTTTTCAACATTTTCATTGAGGAACCACAATTTTAATTTTGCGCCAAACTTCAATTCAAAAATTTCTTCGACCTCGCAGGAGAGTCCTTCCCCAGAGCCCCTTGGCGGTGGAAACCCTTTGGAATCCTTCCTCCTTGGCAGAGGTATGGAACCTTGGAATCTTGCGGGGGCTCTACAGACCTTCTCTCCTCTGCCCTTGGTCACTCCTCTATCCTTCTCCGCTCCTCCACTCTTCCTCTCCTTTATGTTTCTCCTCTCCTCTTTTTACCCTTCGACTCTCTTCTGCTCTTCCTCCCTCGCCTGCCCTTCTCCATCCCTCAAACCATCTCCACTTCATTCCTCTTCCATTTTCCTATCCTCTACCCCCATCTATACGTCACTCCTTTACCCTTCTCCTCTCCATCCCTTTGCCCCTCTACCCTCCCCTCCTCCTTCACACTTCTCCTCTGCCCTTCCTCTACTCTCCTCTTCTCCTCCACACTCCTCTGCCCTTCTCCCCGCTCCCCTTCACCTCTCCTTCACCCTTCACCTCTCCTCTACCTTTCTTCTTTCCATGAACCTTCTCTCCTCCACCCTTCACTTCTCCTCTCCTCTATTCTTCTCCTTTACACGATCCTTCTCACCACCCTTCACTTCTCCTCTCCTCCATTCTTCTCCTTTACACGACCCTTCTCTCCTCTACCATTCAATTCTCCTCTCCTCTATTCTTCTCCTTTACATGATCCTTTTCTCCTCTACCCTTCACTTCTCCTCTCCTCTGTTCTTCTCCTTCACTTCTCCTCTCCTCTGTTCTTCTCCTTCACTTCGCCTCTCCTCTATTCTTCTCCTTTACACGATCCTTCTCTCCTCTACCATTCAATTCTCCTCTCCTCTATTCTTCTCCTTTACATGATCCTTTTCTCCTCTACCCTTCACTTCTCCTTTCCTCTGTTCTTCTCCTTCACTTCTCCTCTCCTCTATTCTTCTCCTTTACACGATCCTTCTCTCCTCTACCATTCCATTCTCCTCTCCTCTATTCTTCTCCTTTACATGATCTTTTTCTCCTCTACCCTTCACTTCTCCTCTCCTCTGTTCTTCTCCTTCACTTCTCCTCTCCTCTATTCTTCTCCTTTACACGATCCTTCTCTCCTCTGCCCTTCACCTCTCCTATCCCCTCTTCTCTCATTTCTTTTCTCTCCTCTTCTCCTCTCCTCCATTTCACTCTTATGTTTTCTATAATTTTCCAGTGATATCCAATAGTGTTTTCTTTCTTACAATATTTCCATGTTCTTGCATAAGATATTTCAAAATTTTCATTCGCAAAGCCCTGATTTCTGACAAAAAACGCGCTGACTTTGCGTGAGAGGTTCACAAATCGCGCATTCCTCCAATTGTTATTTTCTCAGCAGGAACTCTACTTTGGGTCCAAATCAACAAAAATTTCATCGCAAAACGAATGATGTTCTTTCTGCATGTGTGTGAGCTGCAGTTCTATTTTTTCAATATTCCCATCAAGCATGACTCCAAAATTTTCTTGAATAATGCTGTTTCGTGTTGATCAAAAACGCATTGCTTGAAAAACTGTTCCGATCTTGGCTTTTGGAATAAAAAACAGCATTGGATATCCCAAATAAATAAAAAATTGTTGACAAGCAGGCAAGAGGCCAGAGAAAACATTGGGTTTGTGCCAACACGCTCCCTTCAACCTCGACAACACAGGAATATCAGCTGGTCATCATCGTGGCTTGTGCGCATGTTCCTCATTGTCCCTTCCAACAGTTCCTTCCTTGCCAATGTGAATGACAAATGCAAACTGCGTGCAGCCCTGTTACTTCCTGTGGCCCGTTTCCATCTGTCACTGGGTAAAAAGTGGCATTTATTTTGCGGCGATCACCACGTCGCCGAAAGGTTTGAGATCAGTGACAGGTGGAAACGGCCAGACATATAATCAACGTTGAGCCCACTTGTTTGGTCAATGATGTCTTTGAGAAGAGAGGAAGTGAGGAGGGTGGCAGAGGTCCACCCATCCAGACCAAGAATGCAGTTATAATTTCGAACAGAAAAACCCAATCACCAACGGCGCATCCTTCAGTACGTGGGGTGAAAAAATCCCAAAGTTTTTTCAGGCTGACAGCATAAGCAGATTCGTCACAGGGCATGTTCAGGCTTTTTGCACCCCCCAGGCCAGAGCAAGAGAAGCGGTTGCGGTGCAGGGTTTTCAGGACACCACCTCATGATGGTGAGGGGCTCCGAGGGTGAAGTTGTCGGAAATGCAGACATTCCTCGGCTCAACAACGATAGCATCAAGCAATTGCAGAGATGTATGCGCAGATGCAGTGTTTATTCATTGCATAAAACTCGGGAATGTATTTATTCCATGTACAGAACTCGGGGAATCTCTTAAATTAAGATAAGAAAACCGAATATAAATCACCCAAATTACTCACGCTTCTTCATATTAATATTACTCTTTCATTCACAGTGCGTTGGGATGGAAAAAGGACGGGATTAAAGGCGCAGGAGAGGTATCATAAAGAAGGCATGCAGGAAAAATATACGAGCAATTTGCAAGGAAGAGTCAAGCTAGAAGAATGCTATCTGGAAGCTGAGACTTTGCCCTCATGGCCGGTGGGTGATGGGCTGGCATGTGATGTGAGAGCGGGAACCAACCGGCAGGAAATCGGCGAGTGAGTAGGATCAGATGCTGTTCCTGAAAGCCATCCCAAACTGCCAAATTCAGTCTTCGGAGAAAACCAATATTGAATGCAAATGAATTTGCACATTGACAGGAGATTAGAATTGGACTGGAGGGGTGGGAGCACACGAGGGATAGACGTTCACCACATCATCCCGTTGTGGCTGAAGGCTGTAGATTTTCCCTGGCGGATTGCCTGCCCCTCCCATCCCAACGCCCGGAATTCGAACATGCCCCAGCAAGTGTATGACATCATTCCCCCTGGTTTTAGTCGCATTTTATCGATGGAAACAAAAGGTTGAACAGCATTCAGTCATTCAGCCAAACAGGGAAGGGAAGGCAGAGGGGGGAAGGGGGGAGAAAACGATGGGAAAAAGTATCAACCAGGCTGGATATGTAAATCGCCAGAGATTGCAGTGTTCTCTCGAATTAAGCCCTTCTGGCATTACAGCCCCAACGGGACATGACATGGATACTGCGACTACTGCGCTGCACGTCAGGCAGATGACATCGGTGCATGGGGTTCGGTTCGCCCAGGCACACTGACTGCACTGCTGCATGGCCGAACAAGCCTGGCCAGAGAAGAGCAGGCCTCTGGGGCGAAACAGGAAGGCCATCACAATTCACAAGTGGCAGATGCTGCGTTTTGCTGAAATACAGAGTGGCCAAAGAACTTCCAAATTTATATGCCTTCCCCATTTCCCCATGATTCAAAGCATCTGAAGTGGCCCCTTTGTCCATCATGTCGAAAAATCTGCAAAAATCGCATTTTTTTTCGGTCTTGGTTTTGGTCACCCCTGTAGAACGAAGTGTGACTAATGCACTGTTCATACTTGCATGTCAATGGCGTATAAAGAGAAGCAGCTTTAAGTGGATACGGCAGATGCGAGTGAAGCGAAAGGAATAGGCCATCCACTGCAAAAAAAAGGCTGAAGGCTTATGCACTGCCCATAGACACAAAACGATCAGTTCGATCACATTATGCACTTAACACTTTGCCAAAACCAGCATCGACGGGGCGAATGCATGCAGCTCAAGTGCACTTAGTCTGTTGCTATCAGCCGCATTTTTCGATCAAAAAGGGGATTAAGCGATCAGGAATTGCCTGCCGTATTATCTGAATTGCCTGAAAGGATTCCGGTTTCAAGGACCCTGATTTGGGCACAATGCAATCAATATCAACTTCACAATTAGAGAATTGCATTCATGCTCTCTGGATACAACGGCCCAAACTTACACGGCCTGAGCTGACTAATCCTTGAACATTACAAGCCCACCTTTTCCGCCTGCGCAGTGTTCCTCGATGGATCATTTTTTGTTGCCAATTGCTTTCGACTCGCTGTTTGCCAAAAGGGTTGACCGTGATAGTTCAGAATTTCGCCAAATTTTATCCCTTTTTGCCCATTGGGAAATTTCGGGCAGGCAAAAAATTGGAAACAGTCTCACGAAAGTTGGTACCCACGAAGCGTGAAGTGAGTTCCCATTTCGGAGAACCAAAATCGGGAAATTGCTGCCGTGGTCAACCGGACAAAAATTGAACATTTTCACGCAAGGAAAATTGAACCTTTTGGGTTCCGGATGCTCCTTTTTCGCTTTGACCCCCCCTATAAAGGAAATGAGGTCCTCAACCCATCCTCCATCACTCGTTGACTTCAAGGTTATGGAACCATTTCACGCCATTCCGTCCCCAAACGACCTTTTCTTGTTCGGGGAATTTCCCATTTGCCGCTGGCACAAACTACCGACCCCCTATAAACTGTGTTGATAGGTGCGCCCCGAAAACAACGTAGCTAAAATCTCGTTTGGAAATTAAGGTTTGCCAGGTGTGAACCTCAGGAAAAAAGTTTCCAGGTCTTCAAAG
>JASGXE010011818.1:0-20211 GCA_030068105.1 Sinentomon sp. SZTP_YWyxl
GGATGGCCTTTTTCCAGCTCGCATTAGATGGCGAAAACGGCCCTCATCACGGGTCCGAATTCTTGAGCAAAGTTTATTTCAAAGCTGATATCATGTGGGTGTGTAAAATTGCCCGAAATTAAATCCTTCAGTGGCTTTCAAGATTCAGACCACGATTCGGAATTTGACCTTTGAACCTTCTCTGGAAAACAACTTATCCGAGCTGGTCACTTTATCCAGGGTTGTTTCGGCACCGAAGGCCAAATAAGCGTGGGACGAAGTGACCGTCCACAACTCCTGCGGCCAGCCTCCCGCAGAGTTCAAATACATCCATTCGCATGAAAGTGGAACCTGGAGTCATCTGGGAAAAATATCATTTTCCATCCGTCCGCTTGTTATCTTTGCATCAGAGGTGATTTTTAGATTTAGATTTAACACAAGGGTGAAGAAAAAACTGTGATGAAAGTTTCTGTCCCCATCTGACATGGCAGATAAAGTGAAAATCCAGTTAAATGGTTGTGTTTCAAATCCAGGAACACTCACTGGAAGGCAGGAAATTTGCCTGAACCAACGTGAAGGGTAGGAAAATGTCGCTCAGAAGAAAGTCCGAAAATGTCCGTTATGTTTGTTAGGGAGTTCCGTTGTCCTGCCAAAAACTGCGGGCAAAAAACAGGGCATTGCTCTATTTTTTGAACTGTGATGTGGGCGATTTGAGAATTCAGATCTGTGTGAAATTTCTTTGCGGTTTCTCGACCACATGTCGACTTGCATGTTTGTGGCAGCCCCATGATTGGCAAACTCCGGTAATGTGCCACATTTGAGTGGTAATTATACCTCTCTCAACTGGCCAAATGACATTCATAAAATAACCACTGTCGTTACGTTTTGAGTGAATATTTTCGTATCAATCTGCTCGTATTTTGTCTGTTCTGTGTGCGATGCGGTGGCGTGCATTTGGCAATGGACTCCGGGACCTTTGTCTGGTTTTTGGTCGCCGATGTGAACTAATGTTGACCCAATAATTGCACCAGCGCTGACCACAACAAGCGCAACAACCGAGCAACAAACTGACCTGTGGTCATGTGTCCAGGAAAGCAGGTCCTAATTGCAGCACACCTGGCCAGTTTGGCTCTCAGGAATTGGACCGATCGTCGGTGCCTGCGGCCAACGTGCAAAGTGCAGCAAAAATTGAACCAAAACGGTTCTTTTCGGAATGCGATTATGTCATTTCATGGGTTCTTTCTTGCAGTGCTGAGTGCTGACTGTTTTGACGGTACCATTATGCCAAGTGGCGGTGGTTAATAAATTTGTTGATTTGCTGCCGAATTTTACACGGTGGCCGCTAAAAACCTCAGCGACACATTGGGAATTACGGTTCGAAGTTGTCAGGTCGCTTGTTGAAAATATTCCAATTTCGGTTGACCCCAGTTTCACTGTTTGGTACCCGGCAAAAAATAGCGTTTGAAATCAAGATCCCTCTTAATTTTTTCTAGTCAATTTTTCTGTAAAATTTTCAAGCCAAATGCCCATCGGTTCAAAATGTGGATTTCGAAGGACCTGCATGAACTGGAGAGGAGCAGAAAGCAGAAACGCTTTATCTTTTTCTTCGTGCCCTGTATTTGCCAAGCAGTTGGCAATTGGCATTCGCTCATTCGCCGTTGATCATTGATTGGGTAGTTTGTGCCATGTATCAAATGTGTCTCCTTGTCAGACCACTTCGCAGTGATGAAAACAATGTAGATCATATGCAAGGCATGCATAGACGCAGACAGGGACAATCATCGACAATGATTTCGAATGCGAATTCGGAATGCAAATTGCGCAATTACAATAACCAGATCGATTTTCGTCCAATTTACGAACGCTCCATTCTGGTCGAACTTGCTGCCGATCGACAGGTCACAAGAACAGCAGCATGGGTCACCGAAAAGGGCCAACACAGGAACCTGCTGGGGACAATTTCTCGTTTGTTGAGTTCATTCTTTTGCGGGGAGATGCTCGAATGAAGATGGATCCATGTTCCAAGGGGCCAAGATCGCGCTCTCGTGCTCACGACGAAAACGCGGAAGCGCAAATTCAGGCAAAGTTGTCATCCCGGGCTCGCGGTTGAACGGTCACTTGCCAAGATTGTCATGTTTCTATTGGTCCTGCGTGATTGTGTTGGTTGGCTTGGGTGGGTCTGTTTGTTCTTGGGCGGTTCCAGGTTTGTTTGTTTTTCGAACATCCATGCTGATTCCCCCCTAAACGGTCTGGCCATTTGGATTTTACGGAAACTTTGGAAGGGAGATGTGCCAACTTCTGAACTTTGTCCTGTCGTCCAATTTGCGGCGGTGAACCAGCATCGACGTCACGCTTCCTCCAAGGAACTGGATAAATTTTCGCAGACTGCTTGTGGAATGAAGTTGCCTTGGCGGCGAGATTTCTCCAATCTAAAAGTTCCTCCAGGTGCTCACCTCGGGGGCTCGCGGCTGATCTGGCGCTGTTAGTGTGGTCTCCCCAATTTTGATCTTTGTTTTTAGACCTCCATTTATTTTCCAATCTCGGCGGTGTCACTCTTTGGAATTGTATCAGCCAGCCTCGCCCTGAGCTGCTTCCGACTTTTGAGCTGGACCAGCAGAAATTACTTCGAATTTTGTGAACTGGCAAAAAACCCAACAACGATCTGCTCGGCTGATTTGGACAAGGACTTCGATTGGATCAGATTGAGATATTGATCTAAGCCGGAGGTGACCCCCCAGTGGTATCAAATCTGTTGATTTGACATCATTGTTACGCTGTTGATTTGACATCATTGTTACGCTGTGATCATGCGCGCGATACCCCGCAACAGAATCAGAACTTGACAGTCCGGCCTGTGCAACTGAAACACCAGCACCAGAAACCAGTTTGGCTATCAACCACGCGATACGGTTCTCAGAAGTCTATTTATTAGATGTCGAATTTTGACACTTGCCGATTGACCACCGCCTTTACAGCATGTTCTGCTGGCGCAGGTGTTCATTCGTTTGGCTAGTTTTGGCATGTTTATTTGAGGCCACTTGATATGTGAAAAATCAGCTTGGCTGCCGCATGCCATCAGAACTCAATTGGGGATTAATCACACCCGGGTGTTATGGATTTGATCACCTTCACACACCATTTTGGACCCGCAACTATTGTAGCGCGGATTGTTCACAATTCCGCGATTGACAACATAAATCATCAGTTTGGTCACAAGCGTTTTTTGATTTGTGGGGGGTCACCATTACCAGAGGTGCCTCCTTCTTCGGCTTCCAAATTTGGGCAGCACAAGTTGAACATGTTCGCGGATGGGGTCCCCGACAGTTGGGGTCAATTTACTCAATTTCTGAGCTTTTTGTCAAACTTGTTCAACCTGTAAGGGCAAATGGCATAGGCATGTTGGCCCATATACCAACAAATGAACTCCTTAGTCCCCTGTCCAGAACCGAAAATTGGCCGAGGCCAACCTATTTCTGGATTTCCATGTCATTCCAGATTTTTGGTCGCAGGTGGGAATTTGCAAAACGCCCCAGTGCACCTTTGAGTTCAAGAAGACCCTTGGTAGTGATCCAGGCTTAACAGGAAAGAAATTGCAATTTCAATAAGTGAATCCTTTTGTTTTCCTCGAGAAGGGTGTCAAAGTTGGTGGAGCATTTTTCGAAACAAGCTATCGTGAACGTTTGCTATCGACAGCTCAAATTGCGCCCTGCCTCGCTTGCCTTGCACGTCTTACGCAAAGGCTGTGCGTGAACCGATGCAGTGCATCTTCCCCAACAGTCAGCGGACCGAATGACCCAAATATGCAATCTCGTCATGCAAACAGCAGTTGCTTTTTCACATTGAGCACACTCTGAACTGAAAACACGTACCTGCCGTGGGTAAGCGTGCTCCGCGCACCGCTGCCGCTGCCTGTGTTTACAGTGGGCTTTCCCGAATTATCACACGGTTTGTTTGCTTATTGATGTCAATGATCAATGACTTGTTGGAAACGTTATCGTTGTGCAGACAAATGGCTCTCCTTGGCCGGATTAAGCAACTTCCGGCATCGAAATATCACATCCTGCTCAAACGGGACGACAGGCGATCAGTGGAGACTTTTTGTGCCAGGGAACAACCGTGCAGAAATTCGCGCCAGTCCTCGGGCACTTCCGATCGAGCACTAAAACTCTAAATTCAAGCAGACGGAGTCGAACAAAACATCCGAGGCAATTGAATGAACCAGCCAAAAGAGTGGTCTAGATTGTTACCGCGGAAACTCCTCCAAGAAAGAAGGCAGGCGATCGTTTGTAGGTACATATGTAATAGGTTGATCTGCTTCAGGGCCGTCTGACGAAATGAGGGAACCGGAGGGAGCAGACGGGACGGAGGAATGCAATGCAGGGAGGAGGCATCTGCCACGTGATTACTGGCGGCGTGCGGAGGTACCTACACCTGTGCACCGGCGCTTAAAAGTTTCCGGATAACCGCCGTTCATTCTTCCGTGTGTCGCCGAGTCATGATCACCTCTGAGGTGTGGTCCGCAGCGCGTCCCTCCTCCCTCCCAAGAGTTTCCACCTCCCCGTTGACGATTGGAATGGACCTCCATTTTAACACCTTTTGCGGGCTTTTAAAAGATTCGGCCATCGGAATGTCGTTCTTGAATAAATTGCATCAATCCAGACTGGACATTCTGGACTTGCCCAGGTCAGTTTGCGAAGCCTTTTAGCTTTATTCACTGATCATTCGCCATGAAATTATCTATACAGATGAAGACATGGTGACATTCATGGGCTGGTGACACAATTGGTGAGTATGGTTGCAGCGGTTGATGCCGAAACGATGACCTGAAACAAGATGGTTGAACTCTTGCTTCGATTCGCTGTTCCCCTGGAAGACGTCTTCAGGTGGACTACATCCTGGAAACCTCCAGTTCGTTGTGTCATCGCGTTTAGTTATTGTCATTTCTCTCATGACACAAATGCCGAGCATTGTAGGAGGCGTCGTGAATCCCTGCTTGAAAGGAACATTTTTGCTGGTGGTGCTGATTTACCGGAGTTTTCCAATCAAGACGTAAGGGTCCAGAGACATTCCACTACCTTTCCTATCTTTAATTTCGCCATTTTCGCTCTCCAGAAACATTTAGTCCTCTCCTGCAATTGTTCTCTCCTGATCATTCACTTCTGTCTCTGGTTTCAGCATGTGTCCTCCAGAGCCATCACTTCCTCCGACTATTTTATTACAGGATCTGTGTCCTCTTAGATCCATTCACCTCCTCTTCTTCCTTCATTCAGGGGATTTGATCTGCTGCTCATCTCAGGCAAGTTTTTGCCATTCATGTGACAGCAGTTAACGAACTAGGCATTCACTCGGCTACTTTGTCACGATGCGGCCTTTAATGACGTGATGCAAACCATTACGAAACTGTTGCTGGATGGCGACCTGAACTTCGAGAAGCTCAGTTGGTTGCTCATTCGTCCGTGTCATTTCGAGAACGGCATGATCGATCAAACATCCCGGAATGATGCTCGATGTTGTGCCCGTAATAAACCGGACGGACGACTGCTTTGGCCACAGGAACAGAAAATTTGGGCCTTTTTTCGTTCGCAACTTGTTACATCATCGAACATCCATCTTCTGCATTGATTGCAATCCGGTGTCGGGATTTTAACTCCTGTTACCAAAAAGACATTTCGGTGACCAGGGGTGGGTCTAGTCATTTCGGCTGCATCCGTGTCAATTGTGCAGTCGTGGTCACTCCTTGATGGGGAATTCAGCCAATTCAGGTTTCCAAGAAATGATGCAAAATTGTCATTTTTCTGTGAACGCCGTAGTCATGATCGAAATTGTTGTCATGACCCGCCTATTGAATTGACGGCCTCATCATGTGTTTTTCGTCCATTCTTTTTTTTTGTGTCAAGGAATCTAGACTTTATTATTTTGGAACGGAGTTTTTATTGCAGTGCCTTTGCCATTCCCCTTGACAGGAGTCTTAAGGAGTCACTCAAAAACTATCTTCTCACTCTGAGATTTTCATGGACTCATCGAAAAGGTAAAAAGGTGTGACTTCATGAATGATGCAAAAAGCGCAAAATTAGGACGTATAGAGAGCAGCACGTGGTTTTTCCTGTTTTTTTCCGTCGTTGTGGGCTCAAAAGGACCTTCACTTCTTTGCGGCCCGGCCATTGCCAAGGTTGTTTGTTCTTCTTGGATGAATGTAGCCAAATTGTGAAGGTATGCTGTTATTTGCCGCAGGAGCTTGTCTTTTGTTGGGATCCTGCTTGTCCTTGGGATTATATCATGAGTTAATAGCCATCTCCTACTGGCGAGAGCCATCTGCGAGGACCACTCCAACCTTTTCTTTTCTTTCTCTTGGGTTCAAGCTCTTTTTGGTCAATTGCCGGTGATCTGTGACTGACGCAAATCCAGGCTTTCCCCGGCAAAACGCAGGGTGATTCACTGGATCGTGGGTTGTTCGAGGAGATTTCCAACAGACATTTGAATTTGTGGTAAAAAACTCGAAAATCTCTGGGGTTTTGCTGCATCGGATTCTCTATTGCATGGAAGGTTACTGGACATGGAAATACTGGACATCGGGAAAGGCCGATTCCGCCCCTGCACAGGTTTCTGAACAATTTGCAAAAGAACCCATGTGCATAATTTGTCATCCTCACCTGTTCATGGGTTGTTCCTTTGACTGACATGTCCAACAATCTACCTAATTCATCATGGGTTTCTGAAGTGCTTGGTGACGTCTTCAAATCGTTGCCTTCATTTTTCCTCGGCACCCGCACCATGCATTTGTCCAGAGTGTTTTCTCTGCGTCCATCATCGGCCCATTTTTATTGGTCAATTTTCAACGGTCAACGTCAAGGTAGTTCGCTGTCCTCTGCCTGCTCTTATGCGTGAATCGTGTTTTTCTTCTTCATTTTGACGTGTTTCTGTTTGTTTTAATTTGCATGAAGGTTGGGTTTTCATTGCACTTGACGATGCACTTGGATTTGCATCATCGTGATGCGATGCGGGAAGATGCGGGATGCGGTCATCGGCGCGGGATCGGCTGACTCGACTCGGCATCAACACCACCGCGATGCGATGCTGGTCGCCCCTGCGGTCGTCGCATGGCTGATCGTCATCCTGGGCCGTCTTTGGCCACGAAATACGGCATTTTCGCCTGAATTTGATTGATGACCCGGTTGCACAGAGGTTGCCCATGCCGAGATGATGAGCACCGGGCCTGCACTGGCCATGCGGTCTGCGTCCGATTTTGCCCATCTCGATTTGCTGCGCTGACCGCAGCAGGGTCGCGCATCCATTTTCCCCGTTTTTCTCTTGGTTTCTGAAGGTTTCCCCTCCATCCACTCTTTGCTTTCTAAATTTCTGAACTTGGGCTGCACTTTGCCTTGATTGATTGCACCTGGGAAGAAGGTTCGTCTTCGGGCCAGCAGAGTTGTCTGCTGTTTGTGAAAAATCACCGCACTACACTCAGATTCTCCAAGGTGCGCATCCAAATTCCCATGTACTTCTTGGGGTTTTGTGGGTTTGAAATGCGCGGAACGTGAGAATGCTGACAGACGCTGCTGGGAAATGCGTACACGTCAATCTCATATTTTTGCTTGCGCATGAAATTCCAGGACGCTTCATGGGCAACTGACCGACTTTCTGACCCCATGCTGACAAGCACATGCACTTGCTCAAGAGATGATGAGCAGAAGAGACCTCGAATTTTTGACTGATCACCAACTGGATGGCGATAAGCTTTCAGAAAGTTGCTGCCCGACCTTGTCCTAAAGTTTCAATCTGCGGGGATGCTGCGGGTTTAAAAAGAGGATCCTTCAGGGGGAGAAAGGATTGGATGTCAGAAATTGAATAAAGATGTGGAGAACGATTTCAGATCAGCAGAGCAGAGCACAAAACTACGTTTCAGTTATGGGTGTGCTGACAAAATTCATCGCCATCTTGGCACCATTTCGCCAAGATTCAGAAGCACTTCCCCAGGAGAATCTCGCGAAGGACTTGAACGCGCTGCTGCGTGCGAATTCAGAAAGGGTTCAGTTCAGACAGTTGTTTGTTCAGAGGGAAAAGAGACAATGTTCTGGCGCACCATTCGAACAACGATTTATGGGGACCACATCAAATGCCTTTGAGAGATCAACAGAAAGAATGGATTTCGGTTGTCCGCTGACCCCGTGACCAAACCCTATGACCAAGCGCCGACGCATCCAGAGGATTTTTGGCAAATGATGTCACCAAGATCGATATCGAGTGGAACTTGGGAGTTTGGCCACTTGGAGCGTCTGAAAATGTCTTTGAAAAGATTTGTTTTGCCAATTATTGCTGCGAAGTGTTTCATCGTTTTGCCAAAACCTGATTGAGCAGTCAAATTGAATTATACAAATGGGCCGGGAAGTGAATAACAGCGCATGAAAATGGGCTGAGGTGTGATGACTGATGAGCCGGGGGGGGATAGACTGGGGTCTTTGAGGCGGGCCTCTGGCCTTTCGCCTCACTCATCGTGATGAGCCGGAAAGACAAATTGACTTTGGTCTTTGGCCAGTAAAATAATTTTGGCAGAAAATTCAATGAAGTGGGTGAATGATGAGACCAGAGAGCAATGACTGCGCGAAAAAAGGCAAACTGACCGGAGTGCCGAGATTCCTGACCTGCGTTCCATCGTCAAGGTCTGCTTCATTCGGGATTTTTACGTCGTTTTCACCTCACGCTCTGGAAGAAGATTTGCGCTTCTACACCACCAAATGTTGTTCGGATGAAGGATGAGTGATGGATATTTAGGGGGTTTCGATGGGTTTGAAATCTGTTCCCCCCGAGTGTGTTTTCGGCCCGGGTTAATCACCTTTCCCGGATCTTCCTCGCTCTTTTCCAGGACGTCTGCACTTTTTCTTTCAGTCGTGACACCGAGGTGCATTGCTCCTTCGGGAACTTTTTCCTCTTGCTTCACTGGATTTTAGCTCACTTCGATTGCAAAAATGCACTTCTCTCTCGCTCACACATCAGTGCACGCTTCGTGAGGCAAGCAGGAGTTTCATTTACTTTGAGCTTTTTTTCTGCTTGAATGACTGCGAATTTCTGCAAATACATGTTCACTATAAATGAATTGTTTCGTGGCGATGCTTGCGTTAAAAGGTTGGCCGAGGAAACTCCTGTGAAATTACCACAATAGCTCATTCGCAAGTACGCGTTGCGAAAAAAATCGGAAGAAGCCATGTAGGCACGGCAGGCGGAGGGCAGACGTCGGTCTGGGGAAATCCCATGCATGAGAGCGGCGCCATTGTATGGTCTCAGCCGGTGAATCGGATGTGTTATCTCATCACGACTCTGGTTAATTGCGAACTTGGGTAATTGCGCATGCTTCCCACCTTCCCAGCCGTCGCCGCCTGCGATTAAAATCGGTTCCGTTTTGTAAGTGCTTTTCTTTCGCCGTTTTTGCGCGATTTTTCTTTTTGCGCTTTGAGACAATTTGCCGTCTCATCACAATGTAATTCAAAAGATTCGATCTTCCTCCCCCCTCTTGCTTCCAATGTGACACGCTTCATCTGCTCTCTGATGGTCGAGGTTTTTGCGGCGCGTTGACCTGTTGCATGCTTAAGGATGTGGATGTCTCGCTCTCGAGGAAGGGAGAACAAAGGTTCTCCAGCAGCTTTTTGCATCATAGAAACAAATTTTCCTGCATACCAATATGCGCGCACAAATCACAACTCAGGAAATGCGGACCCATTCGGGAAATTCTTCTTTGCAAATCACCAAATTGGACAGCAATGGTGCGATCCAAGCAGTTTTTGGCCTAGTGTTTGCAGGCACTTATGTTTTTACCCGTATGCGCCCGACCGTGAACCTTGCTATTGTGAAACCTTTTACAAAACGCTTTTTGTGTCTCATGTGAGCTCACATTTGAGAGCGTCCACCTCGCGGAAAATTTTGATTTCCGGGTTATTTGTTCCACTGTTGGCAACACAAATTCTGGCATGACTTTTGGTTCGGCAGAACATGGGCGATGTCTCTTCTGCGCTTGCATAAAATCCCCTCTTTTCTGCCACACTCCATCCATCTGGAGTCGTTTATCCATGAGAAAAATGTCCAAAATTGTCGGCCAAAATCGTTTTTGTCTCTTGTTTTGGGGTTGTCGTTCGCGTTGTGTCTTGAGGAATGAACATTGCGAGCTGTAATTCACCCGGCAATTGCGCGTTGAATTTCTCCCGCATTGAAATTTCGCACAAAAGGAGTCGCGTTGGACACTTAATTTTTGAAAAGAAAATTATTTCACGGTGTCCCTTTGTTGTGTTGTCTTTGGAAGTTGGAAAGGAAAGCAATCTTCACTTTTGCATTTCGTTTTGCACTTTCTGCGGGCCGCACCTGTTTCGGGCCCCATGCTCCGCCGCAAGCGAAGTGCTCCCGTTTGATTTCATTTGTGTTTTTTTTACTTTAAACCACAGTTTGTTTGCCGCCCGCACTTCTTTTTTGGATGGCGCTTTTGTTGCACAAAATAAGGTTTTGTTATTTTAATCCACTTTTCTTTAAAAATGCGCATAAAATAATATCTTTGGGCCTTTTGTGCGTTTTAAATGGGAAGATGGATCCCATGACGAATGTATTAATTACGGTACAGGGTGTTGAGTATTAGCACTTGAATGACCAAGCACAGCATTAGCAAAACGATACCAACTACTCGTTTGTGAGCATATGACAGCTGATGATGCAGACATGTTGGAAAGTGTTTCAGCTCCAATTAAAATAGGCAAACCAACGTTTCAATTTCCCCATCGGAAAAGTTTCTGAATGATTAAAATGCAAACTTTGATAAAACATACCAACTGGAGATCGGTGAAAGGACTCGTTTTTCATTTATGCCATGCATGACGTTTTGCCTTTCTCTTTGCTCCCGTCCATTGTGGACTGTATCAGAATATTTGGAGACCAACTCTGCTTGATCTTGGATTAAAGTTTGATCCGCGATCAAATTTTAATCCTTGGCAAACTTTGTGCAAAGGTGCTGTGAACGGATTGTCCGCAAAACTAACTGTGGTCGGCACATCGGTGGGATATTATTTGGCATGGACTGAATGAGTCTTTTTTGCGAAATGTACCCCTGCAATGAGATTCCCCTGATAGCCCGCACTTCTGAGCCTACTTCTGATGGCTTGAACCCCTCACAGAATTTTGCATTGGAGAATTTTCTGGCAGACGGCTGACACAGTTTGGCCTGTATGGGCCGCTAATAATCAGTCCAATTCGCATGCGTTTTGATTGAAGGAGGGACCCTTCTTGAATTATTTGGGGCCCTAACGGGAAGTGACATTTCGCAAGTCTTTTCTGCTCTGCTGACAAGCATGCAATCAAAGCGATTTGGGATCTGCCGCAGCCATCAGCCGTTGGCCCTGCTAACGGGATAACGAGCTCGAACTGACCAACCGTTAATTTTGGTTGTGATTTCTTAACGGTTCACTCGCTCAGGTGGTGCTGGTGGCAGACGATTTCGCGATCTGTTTTGCTTGTTGTTGCCCTTTGTTTTAATTGGCGACGGGACGCGACGCAGAAATGATTGGATGGATGGTTGATAGTTTTGATGTTGTTTGCGGACTGACGATCAGTTATGGCGTCTCGGACCATCTTTGAATTCCTGGATCTGCTCGATCCACTCTCCTGATAAGATGTTTCTCATATCTAGTGGATTTTGGACATTTCCTGACGTTTCTTCTGCCGCATTCAAATTTTCGTTGGTTGACCAAGTCCTGGACCTTTCAATTTTGCATGAAAGACAATTAAAACGATTTCGACAATAATAATTTGATCGTTTTCTTTCCTTTGGATTGGCATGCAGGTAGGTATGTGGTCTTGTTTCTTTTCCGCATGCTTCAGGCAACTACGCCCAAGCAATAATTTCGAACAGCCCTCTTTTGGCAGCTCGTCTGCGGACAACCGCGCGTCGAGGGCCCCATGCTCATGCACCGACCGAAATTCATTTCCCTGCAATCAATCGTCCGCAATCTTTGGCCCATATGCTTCACACTTTTTGGCATTTCATTGGCAGTAAATCACCGCCGGTGTCAAACCCATTCACATGTCCAACGAAGGAAGGGAACTCGATTTTTGGTCTTGCCCATGGTCTTTCTGCTGCACTTGCCTCCGTTGTCCCGAAGTCGTCAGGCTCTCTCTGAAGCACTCAACTGCCACTTGGGCATAGATTGGGGGTCTCGTCTTGTAGGACACTAGGCTGTTTTCCCTGCCATATAGCTCAAAATAATCCTCACTTCCTTGCCACCACAGCTCAAGCTTTTTTTTTTGTTTTTTTTTATTTTTTATTTTTTTTTCACAGCTCAATCCTTGCACACTCGCGGTGCCGTGTCGGAGCTTGGCGGGAGGGTCCTGCTTCGAACTTGCCCTCAGTCAGGCAGGGCAGATCGGGAAACCACCCGAAGTTGTTGAATGAAAGAATTCCGTTTCACCCGCAATCCTGACCTCACCCAACTCAAACCTGTCCTTCCAATCTCCACCTAACCTTTGTCCTAAACAAACTTGTCCTCTGCAATCCCTACCTGACATGACAACCCAACCGATCCAAACCACACCTGTCGCAACTGGAGGTTTTCAGAGGTGGGGGGGTCAAGGGTCATTGCATTTCGCATCACTGCTCCTTTTTGCCATTTCACACTTAATCCTCGTGCATTCAAATCGCACATTCCTCTTTAAAGCAATTTTTGGACTTCGGAGAGGCCTAAGGACGATTCCTTGCGGCGATAGGGTGGATTCAGGGGTGGCTAAATAGAGATTTTCTGAGGTGGGAAACACTGTCAAGGGTCATTAGTTTTAGTATCTCTAATCCTTCTGGCTATTTCAGGCTTACTCCTCGTTTTTCAAATCGCAGATTACTCGTTTCAGTAATTTTTGGATTCTGGAAAGGTCCAAACACGCTTCTCACGGTGACAGGTGGATTCAAGGGTGACTAACTCGAGGTCATCGAGGATTGGGAACACATGCAAGGGTATTTCTTTTTCGTGTCTTTGATCCTTTTGGCCGTTTGATGTTTGGCAGAAGTTTTAAGCTGATGTTTCGGGAGGATAGGATGGCAAATGATCCTTGTCAGTGGTGGAGTAATTGAAGGCAGGCAGTGGCAGTGCCGCTGGCTTGTAGAAGAAGCCAGATGAGAGGATGTGGTACCTAAAAGGTTCTCCCAGAAGACTTCCTTCCACATCCTCTGTTTCTCACATCACAGTTTGCATAAATGGGGATTTTAAAATCAACAAAAAAGGAGTAATTGAAGGATGTTTTGTTGCAGTGAAATATGTGCGTGTGCGTCGGTGATGAAATTGTTCTCTTGCAGGGTAACGTTGAGGAAAATTAAGGATCCGAGTGAATTCACGAAAAGACGAAACCATGGGGTGAATTTGGAGGAAGGGTTCGGGAATCATGGCAATGCTTGGAGCTGTGATTGTCACATGTGTGAAATTTGAGGGGAAACATCCGCAGTGGAATGAACAGCTATCAAGTCTCTTGCGGACACAAGGGTCACCGCTTGCCAAATTGGTGCCAGCTGGGCCCGGGCCCAGTTTTTAGTTTTTTATGTTCTCGTTGATTGGTCTGGTCAGTTATCGAATCCATTTTCGCTCCATAATCATTTGAAAACTTTCACAAAATCCTGCTGATTGCTGTGCTTCTGCGCCGGACAGTGCACCGGTCTGAGTATTCGTAGACAGCGTTTGCGCACTCAATAAATGAAAATAAATGACTTTGTTGGATAACTGTAACGGTCAGACTCAACAATAGAAGGTCGAAAATGGCACATTGCTGCTGCCCTGTCCGGCAGCACCTGGTCCATACCTCACCCCGCCCCATCTGGCAATTCATTCAACAATGCAAAATGAAACATAATGGATAATGAAAAATCTTAATCGTCATTGCGACATTATCTACAGACACAGGGCAATAATCGGTGCGCCCAATAAGAACAAGGGCCCAATGATATGAAAGCCATACAAGGTGTGACACGAGTCGAGTTGCATTTTGTTTGTTGTTTTGACACATCGCGGAATGTTGGTTTTTAAAACAAGAAATCACGTTGTGACAAGATCTCATTGTTTTGATGACTGATTTTTCTCGCAATGGTCAAGATTTGTTGCAGGATCAAACGCAGGATACTTTGCATTGCTTGACCTGAGATCAGAGTTTAACCTGGGATCAAATTATAGCTGTGAATAAAGTTCCATCCTCGTTAGCAAACTAAGTTGTTGGAATAACTGCATGGTGTCTATGTTCTGTGATTTCTTTGAACTGTTTATCCAAGGTGTGACGTGACTTTTGGGCCACCCGGTGCACATACTTGTTAATCGGCAGAGAGACCAGGCCAAGGCTACAAATGAACTTGGTATCTTGAGGATAGATATGTGCTGCTGAGCGATTTCGCCGTTTGTTTTTGACCCGTTGGCTGATTGGTTGGGCCTCACCCATTCCGTTGTGCGGACTGTTTTTGCACAGTATTGGCAAACGGTTGGCAAACATTTGCTGCCCGTTGCTCTTGGCTCTGAACCGAGAAAGAGAGAGAGAGAGGAATAATGAATTGGTAACTAACTGCAGCGCGCCAGTCGGCACATTAATGAAACAATGCCGTTTTGTCTTTTAATGATTTCTGTTCCAAATGATAGTTTTTTCTTTCGTTTTTTTTTTTCTTTCTTTCCCCCTTTCTTGTCGAAACCAATTCTTTTCGATACATTCAGAATTGAAACTCCACCTGGAAACCGAACCAGATGCGTTTATGGGTGACGGCGGATCGATGAAGGCAATTCCGGGAGGTTTTGAGGCCCGACAGGGTGGCTGTGGGTGCAGTAGGTTAAAGCTCGGAGGCCCGAGAGAGTTTTTTTCTTCTTCAGCAAGTCCAATTCGGACGCGAAATTGTGGAATCTGTCCTCAGAATAATTCACCATTGCAGAACACTGCTGTCAAAATTTACTCACGTGAAGGCCTGCAGCTATGTGCAACCTGTATGCACCTTGCTTTAAAGTAAAAATCTGTTACAAGTCCCCCGGAATTGCAACTCAGATTTGGCCTCATTGTTCCCCCCAGAATTTTTGACTACTTACCAACACCATTCATGGGCATTGCTGTCTGTTTGCGACCGCTTTCCGCTTTCTCCATGTTGACTTTAATCGTCAACTGTCCCCCGGTGTTGTTGGTCAAGCTATACTGAGTTGGGTTCCGGGGGGTTCGACCCTGTTTCACGAACTGATTGACCACTGAAGGACAAGCGGATTGAATGGTAACAGTTCCGAGGACCTGTGTGCATGTGGAGTACCTAGGCCAAAATCACGAACGTAGTATGTCTGTGCAGGGTGTCCCCGAATTTTTCCACCAAAATTCGTGGAGATGTTCTTTATCGCAAAACGAATAGAAATTACACGTTGTCGGTAAAAATGTGCTCTGTTCCTCATTTCCATGTTATGGTTCCCAAAGTCCCTCAAACGGGCCCGTTTGGGGCATTCATGGGGGAGGTAAGATTTCGCCATGCAGTCATATTTTCGGGACAGGTTTTCCGGAGCAAGCTGAACATAAAATGTTCAGTGATAAAATACCCTCCGAGATTCCACTTCACCCCTAAAATCCGAAAAGTTCAAATTGTGGTTGTTCTGGGATGACTGAGACATGAAGAGAGTGGGTCGTCGTGTAAAAGCCATTGTCGAGGACAGATTCTCAAAAGTATGCTGAACAGAAAGTATTCAGTAAAAAATGCTTCGACCCCCCTATTTCCAGACAGTAAGTGGCCGAAAACAGCTGATCATGCAGCTTCTTGTTCTGGTGGAGGTTCTGGTTTTATTTCCCCACCATTGCGCATGTGCAGCCTTTGGGGTTCATCGCGCATACCCAGGCTGCTGTCACGATTTGCGATTCTACTTCTGCGACGGCCGGGTTTTGTGAATTGTGCCAGCCTTCCGCATTTCAAGCTTGGTGCGGCTGAGGGAAATGCCAGGGTGGCTGTGCGTCATTCCCGAGAATGATATCCCGGTCTCAGACAGCCTGTTCGACCTAAAAGTAATCGAAGGATGTTATGTTGCAGTGAAATGTGTGCGTGTGCGTCGGTGATGATGAAATTGTTTTCTTGCAGGGTAACTTTGAGGAAAGTTAAGGACCTGAGCGAATTCACGAAGAGACGAAACCATGGGGGTGTGTTTGGGGGAAAGGTTCGCGAATTATGGGAATGCTTGGAGCCGTGATTGTCACATGTGTGAAATTTGAGGGGAAATATCCGCAGTGGAATGAACAGCTGAGTCAAAGTCTCGCGTGGACACAAGGGTCACCGCTTGCCAAATTGGTGCCAGTCGGGCCCGGGCCCAGTTTTTAGTTTTTAGTTTTTTTTTTATGTTCTCGTTGATTGGTCTGGTCAGTTATCGAATCCATTGTCGCTCCATAATCATTTGAAAACTTTCACAAAATCCTACTGATTGCTGTGCGCCGGACAGTGCACCGGTCTGAGTAGACAGCGTTTGCGCACTCAATAAATGAAAATAAATGACTTTGTTTGATAACTGTAACGGTCAGACTCAACAATAGAAGGTCGAAAATGGCACATGGCTGCCCTCTGTCCGGCAGCACCCGGCCCCACCCCACCCCGTCTGACAATTCATTCAACAATGCAAAATGAAACATAATGGATAATGAAAAATCTTAATCGTTGTTGCGACATTATCTGCAGACACAGGGCAATAATCGGTGCGCCCAATAAGAACAAGGGCCCAATGGTTTGAAAGCCATACAAGGTGTGACAGGAGTCGAGTTGCATTTTGTTTGCTGTTTTGACACATCTGCGGAATGTTGGTTTTCGAAGCAAGAAATCTCGTTGTGAAAAGATCTCATTGTTTTGGTGCCTAATTTTTCTTGTAATGGACAAAATTTGTTCCAGGATCAAACGCAGGATATTTCGTATGATTGCTTGATTTGGATCAGAGTTTAACCTGGGATCAAATTATTCCTGTGATTAAAGTTTGGCAAACTCGGTTTTGTTTGGTAAAAAAAAATGGCAAACTCGGTTTGTTTGAATAACTGCATGGTGACTACTCCTCATTCCACTTGAAGATATGAGCTAAGAATGCTCCCAAGTGAGCTTAGAGTGAATTCAGAATTCTTTCAACAATGAAAAATTCGGTCCAAAACTTCATTCTCGGCATAGAAATTAAACTTTTTCTGAGTATTTAAATGGAAGAGTGTGAAGCATTCTCAGCTCATATCTTCAAGTGGAATGAGCTGTATGTTCTGTGGTGTCTTGTAACTGTTTATCCAAGGTGTGACGTGACTTTTGGGCCACCCGGTGCACACACTTATTAATCGGCAGAGAGACCAGGCCAAGGCTATAAATGAACTTGGTATCTTGAGGTTAGATATGTGCTGCTGAACGATTTCGACGTTTGTTTTTGACCCGTTGGTTGATTGGTTGGGCCTCACCCATTCCGTTGTGCGGTGTTTTTGCACAGTATTGGCAAACGGTTGGCAAACATTTGCTGCCCAATGCTCTTGGCTCTGAACCGAGAGAGAGGAATAATGAATTGGGAACTGCGCGCCCGTCGCATTAATGAAACAATGCCGTTTTGTCTTTTAATGATTGCTGTTCCAAATGATAGTTTTTTCTCTCGTTATTTTTCTTTTCACCCTTTCTTGTCGAAACCAATTCTTTTCTGATCCATTCAAATTGAAACTCCACCTGGAAACTAAACCATCAGCGTTTATGGGTGACGGCGGGTCGATGAAGGCAACAGCAAGGCAATTCCGGGTGGTTTTGAGGCCCGACAGAGGTGGCGTGGAGTGCAGTCCATTGCTCTGAGCCCCGAAAGAGAGTTTTTGCGCTTCACTGCGCGGGCAGCATGTCCAATCAATTGGGATGTCAAAAGTGGAATGAGTGCAGGACAAATCACCATTTTGCACAACTGATGTAATGAAATGAAAGTTTTCGGGTTTCGTGTTTGCATAATGCAGGCCTGCCGTGTTCTTCCACCTCGATTTATCTTGCTTGAAAGCAAAAAGATGGTTTAGGTTCCCATAATCCGCCGGACACGCGCAGGGGAAACTCAGATTTGCAATGGCCTTGTTGCTCCCCCAGTATTCTCAGCTTGTCAGCAACACCATTCATGGGTATTGCTGTCTGTTTACGACCGCTGTCCGCTTTCTTCGCGTTGACTTTAATCGTTGCTCAACTGCCACCTGGTGTTGTTGGTCAAACGATTAAGTTGGATTCCGTGGGGTTCGACCCAGTTCAACTGACTGATTGTGATTGACCACCGATGGACAAGTGAATTGAATAGTAACGGTTCCGAAGACCCGTCAACTACATGTGGAGTACTGGGCCAACTTTGCGAACGTGATATAACGTTAGGTACCTGTTCAACGTGTCCCGAAATTATTTCGCAAAATTCGTGGAGGGTTCTTCATTCATGGCAAAACAAATCGAAGTGAACCAGAAAGAAAATTTTTGCCGGTTTCCATTTCCAGAAACCTAATGCTCCAAAGTACCCCATTTGAGCTCATTTGGGGTATTCATGGGGAGGTAAGATTTCGCCGTAGAACTGTCACATTTTCAGGACAGGTTCTACGGATAAAGTAAAACAGTTCAGTGATAAAATTATACAGAGTTTCCCAAAAGTCACTTGACAACCCCAGAAAAGTGCATTGCAGTTTTGAAGCAACTCTGGTAGCTCGGAGCGGAATTTGTTCCAAATTCAAACGGCTAACAAGAGATGCAGGCACCCTGCCCAATCTGAACATGAAATCTGTAGAAACAGTCCAACAAGAGAAGATTGAAAAGTAGCAAATAGCAGGAGTTGTCAAGTGACTTTTGGGAAACCCTGTATATACCACTTCCATGCAGTGCCCCTAGACAAAAATTCAAAAAAGTCGAAATTTTGGTTGTTTTTGGAGCAACTGAGATATGAAGAGTGTGGGTCGTCGCATAAAAACCGTGTGTCGAGGACAGATTCACGAAAGTAAACGGAACAGAAATGTCCTGTGAAAAAATGCTTCGACCTCCCATTTCCACACATGCCACACACACAAAAACAGCTGCGACGCAGCCTGCTGTTTGCACACTCTGCTGTCAGGATTTATTCTCCACTTCAGCCGGCCGGGTTTTGTGAATTGGGCAGCAGTTCCATTGTGCCAGCCTTCCACCCTGCCGCCGCATTTCGATCCACCTCATCCGCCGCATCTCGTGCGGTGGCGATGCGGGATTAGCCTTCTCAACAGCGGCACTGAATGTCCATGTCGCAACCAAATTGTCTTTCACCATTTGCGATTTCGAAGTTTGTGAAGCAACGATTTCTTCGGGCAGCGGGTGCCGATGGTTACCATGGTGACGAATTTTGCTGTGGGTTGCGATTTTAAGATAGTTCTTCGACAGCATTTCATTCCATAGCTCGGCTAAAGCGTTTTGGCTCGGCGTTTGCGCGTGCTGTTCGAGTCCCTTTGTCTCGATTACAGTCCTTGGAACCAGTTTATCAACAGCATCAGGCAGAAATGGCACGCTTCACAATGTGCGGACATTTATTTGAGGCTGTGCGTTCAGAGGAGGGGGCGTCAAGACCGGCCACACGAAAGCCAGAACAGAAGTCGAGGACATGGTTCTGGAAGCAATCATTGACCAATGTTTGCCCCTTGTTCACCAATCGGGTATGCAACACGCATATTAACGATTGATGTGTGTAGCGTGTCATCCCAGGAGACCAGGCGAACTTTTTTGAGGGATGTTTGTCTGAAAATAATTGGTCCAGGTTTTACTGGTTGGTACACTCTAAACTTCAAACGTCTTTTAAAAAGTCACTTTCCTATATTTACCATTGTAGTCCAAAACAAGACATGACTTGCCGACTTTTTTCAGATTTGGTGTCTTTTTGCATTTTGCCTTTTAAAGTAGTCTAGAAGATTAATCGAAACATCTTTATAGGCGCTTTTCGTCTTTCTAAAGGATTCCTAAAGCGACTCTTTGAAGCACTTTAGTCTATTTTAACAAACACACCAAGCATAAAGATTCCAAGTCTGAGAAAAAAGTCGCTAAAACGTGTCTCGTTTTGGACTACACAAAAGTGACTTTTTAAAAGGCGTTTGTGTTTAGAGTGTACATCACACATCATTGCACCACATGTGCACATCATTTCAAACATTCTTTAGCCCAACGTGACCGAACATCTCGAGATGCGGCGGCTCGAGATATAACCGTGGCAATCGTTGGAACCCGCGGCCCGGAGACACCATTGCTTCATAAAACTTTGA
>JASGXE010011819.1:0-14298 GCA_030068105.1 Sinentomon sp. SZTP_YWyxl
GCATTGCAGAAACAGACGAGGTTCTTCTGTAGTCAGCACTAAAGCGCAGGGCTGAGCGCTGCAGACGCTCGAGAGCTTAGAATGAGACACAAGAAAGGGATCCCAGACCTCACAAGCATACTCAAGGACAGGTAAAACCAAGGAAATGTGGCTTTCAGCTTAGCCCTGATGAGGCAGAATTGATATTTCGGATTGGAATGCCAAGAAACTAATTGTGTGCATCCCATGATAAATCGGAAGAAAGATAAACTCCCAAATACTTGAATTCAGTAACCTTGACTATGGGATTTCCACCGAGATTGTAGCGAGTTGAATGTGAAAACTTTGAGATTCTCTTGAATGCCATCCAGTTGCACTTTGAAACATTGATGACTAAACCCCAAAATTTGGCCCAGGAACTGATTGCGTCCAGATTATCCTGCAGAAATATACCAAAGGGCGGCCCATACAAAACTAAATCATCCGCAAAAAGCCTTGCATTGCATGTGAGCAAGGATGGAAGGTCATTAATATAAATGATGGAGAGAAGTGGACCCAAGACACTACCCTGGGGGACTCCGCAGGTGACAGGTCGCCTAGCAGAGTTCTGGCCCTCGATAGAGACATGGAAAAACATTCCAGACAAGAAACACTCAATTAGGGCAACAAGTGGTGCAGGGAATTCAGGCAGATTTAGTTTGTGAAGGAGTAAATTATGAGGGATCAAATCAAATGCTTTTTTAAAATCAACAAAAATTGCATGCAGTTCTTCCTTTGCCTCAAATGCACATCCAATATCACAAGTAAATTCAATAAGTTGGGTAACACAAGAATGCTTTTTCCTGAAACCATGTTGACTGGGGTTTATATCTGATAAGTTCAACGAAAGTCACAGATGTGAATAGAAGATTTTCTCTAAAATTTTACTGCTAACTGAGAGAAGTGAAATTGGGCGATATAGTTCAGGATTTTCAGAAAGAACCTTTCTTTGGGATGGGAATCACTTTAGACACTTTCCACTCATCCCGCAATGAAAGAAGAACATAAATCCTCTTGATAATAATTTTAAAGAAAAATGACAACTCAAACGAAAGGATTTTGAGAAATCTCGCTGGGATAAAATCAGGACCCGTGGCTTTTTTGCCCAATAGCTTTGATAATAAATGCTGAATTCCTACGCGGGAAATTTGAGTGGATGCTGGGTGTAAATAAATTGTGTGCTATAGGAAGGCAACTCCGAAAAGAATTGATTGATTGATTGAAATGGCTCAACAGTGCGTCTGGACAACATGATTTGCTCACATTTGCGCAAGAATTTGCCAAAATCCCTGTTGAGCTTTTGGGCAGCATAGTTAAATTCAGTAAGTTCAAAGGTCGAGACTAAAAGGAAGAAAGTATTCTTCTATTGCAGCACCTGGCGATATTTTTCCTCTCTCAGTATGTTCAACGATTCGAGCCCAGCGTCATTTACGATCACCTGCGAGTAATTCGGCGGTTTTCCCTCCTCGACGTCGCAGAGCAAGTTCTTTCAGACGAGCGTGAAATGCTCTAGTTGATGTTCGAGTCTCCACAATTAGCTATATCATAACGAAATTGAGGTGCTAATGGGTCTAACCTACCCTGCAAATAAAACGCAAATCAAACAGCAATTAATAAAACAACAAATAAAACAGCAAATAAAATAGCAAATAAAATAGAAGCAAATACCCCACCAAAATTGACAGAAGACGACCACTCCAAAACGGTGGCAGTTTTCCACTCTTAACGTGTCAACAATTCCACTAAATGGTGCCAGATACAAGACATACGAGAAAAGCGGTCACCAATCCAGTGAGGATTCCTCGATACTTGTCACACAATTTGGTGACATTCTAACCACCAAAAAGTGTAAAACTGTCACTGTTTCAGAATGGTCATCTTCTCCCACTTTTAGTGGAAATTTGCCAGTAATTTCTTTACAGATCGTGTCAACGAAAAAATGAATAGGTATCCGAAAAAAAAATTAGGAAAGTCCTGCATTTCCTTCCCATCGAAGGGTTTCATAGGTATACTTCTTGCCAACTGTCCGGCTCTGTCTCCTGCCAGCGGACAACGCCGATGCAATATCTTCCTGCTTGGTCAGTGAAAGGCTTTTGCTACTTTCTGTCAATCTGCGATAAGAGAGTTGAGAAACAGTTGCTTGGTGGACGATTCGCAGGGTGATTCTAAACGTGAGGCACATTGAAAGGACGTGTTCCTTGTGACTCTGGGAATAAACATTACTATATCCATAATGATAAAAATGTGCTCCGACCCCGCATTACAGCAAAAGAGCCATCAAAGTCCCAAAAATGAACCCTTTTCTGTGCCGTGGAATTTTTTTTGTTGTCGCATAGAACTGATTTTTGGGAAGAGTGATTTATTTATTTATTTATTTATTTATTTATTTATTTTATTGAACTGTTCAAACGCATTTACCATTTTCCTACCTACATGCAGGTAGCTTGTCATGTTTGTATATAGAGCAAAAACATGTCAATTCGGCAAGGGATTTACGAATCGCAGCTTCGTTCACTTTTCCGTCTTTTCAAAAGTTCTCATATAAATTATTGTAAATTGGCACTCGAAGGTCAGCTATTCAAAAGGAATCTATGATTGTAACAACAGCACATCTCATAAGCTGAATAATCCGCGAAAGCCATATGCAGGTAATAAGCTATTTACACACGTAAGGTGTAATCCTGTATCTACCAGGATTGAGGGTTTGTGATCCCTGGCTGCGGGCTAATTCATGCCCGGGGGTTTGTGTAATGGTTTGCAAAAAACTCTCTTCTGTGAACACAATTGTACGAATTTATACACTGCACTGATTAGTCTGTATAGACACTTTACGTTTGATACATTCGCATAAAAATGACAAAGGATGCAAATCTGCCCAATAATGCAACATAAAGCAGCATAATTGCTGAGATTTTAAGAATTCGAAATCCTAACATTATGTTCAAAGTTGAATGAAACCAATGGCAAGGTATCCATCTGTTATTATTTTGCGGGTGCATATTCAGGAGACGATTGTGTTGAAATTCTTTCTTTTCAAAAGTGGACAGACGCGAAATAATTCGCCCAGCCTGGCACAGACGCAGGCACAAGGGAGTATCCCTGAATTCAGATAGTTGAAAGGTTCTTTATTTTTGTACTTTCGGGGTTGCAATTTGTGCCCTGGCAACAACACATCAATGAGCGAAATGGTCCGATAATGATGCTCCTTGATGGATCCTGCAGCCAGCTTAAACTTTTGAATTGAAATCGTAGCCGAGCCACTGGTCGCAACAGCATAAGTGTAATTTCTATGGCAATATAATCCAACTATAAGAGGCTTTTCGGTAATTTTGAAGATGAAAGAAATTTGTCAAATCCCTTCAAGGGAAATCTTCAGATTACAGTTCAAGAAGCAGACAATGTCCGCGAGTGTTTTTGGAAAACAACCGATCCTCTATGAACTTGAAAGACGACACAATATTGCATGTGTATCTTCCTCGATTCATGTGTCACAACCACCAGTAGCACAAATAATTGGTCCAAAATAAATCGATTATGTCCAATCTCGGCGGTCTGCATGGAATGTTGGGATAGTGGCGACCAAAGTACCCTTCACATATACGTGCAAAATTGTGACTGTTCAGATTTTAACAAAAGCTACATGTTGTAGAAATTAAAAATTCCCTTAAAAGTCGAGGTGAAAATCTGACACCTCTGTATATGTATAGCTTTCTTGCCATCTGGCACTTTAATTTCAATCGCCTGCATGTGTGTAAAAAGAACGAAAAAAAGTTTCAGAGGTAACAGTGAAATGGGAAAAACACATACGAAATGAGATGATTACGTCCTGGGGACCCCATTTAGTTTGCAAATCTGCGTCGTTGGAACGCATCCAGCGCTGTGCCGCTCGCTTTGCTGTTGGAGACTATCGAAGGAAAAGCAGCGTGTCCGCAATGATTTCTCAGCTTGGTTGGCCGACATTGGCTGCCAGGAGAAAATGTCACCGGCTCTTGTGCCTGTTTCGAGTGCTTTGCGCGACTGGGGGGTGCGGGGAACTGCTTGAGTTTATTCACCCTCCCTCATTCTGTGGCAGGCATGATCACCCTTTCAAGATCACCCTGGCAGGCATGATCACCCTTTCAAGACAAGGCCTCTCTCCTTCAAAAAAGATGTTGGGAAATTTTCCTTCCTTTCGCGTGCAATCGCTGACTGGAATGTACTGCCTGCAACAGTGTTCTCCCAGCCATTGAGCATATACCAATTCTTAGGAGATTTTCCTGCCTGCCCAGCTCAGAGAATTCTGAACATGGGTGAGCTGAACGGCATCTTCCACTCATTTGCTCCTTAAGTCCATCTGCTCCATTGACTGATAATAATTTAAGTCGTTTTGATCAATTACCTAACTTTTCAATTTCCTTACCGTTTTCTCCCAGCTTCAGTTCTTTCTCCTTCCTTGTGAGTGAATGTGAAAATTTGTTGTATCCAATGTGTATGATAATGGGAAAACCCACATATACAATTCAATTCAATGATTAATTCCGTCACTACTTTTTGCCAACTTTTATTTTTGTTGCTGTTGCTGGTTTCCGATGCGTTGGCAACTTTATTCTGCCGTTACGATGAACTTGTTGCTTTGCCACAGGAGATGTGCTCTGGAAGTTGCCGCAGGAGGTGTCAAAATTGCTGAAAATGTTCAGCGGATTTAAAGACTTCAAATTCGCTCAGCATTTTCAGCCATTTGTAATATCCCTCACGATTCATTTCATTCATTTCGTGTGAGATATTACTCCGAAGCAAATCACTTTGAAGACTCCTGAACGAAATTTCTGGAATGATTGCCTTATATGGTAATCTTGTTATCAAATCAGGCCGACGCGTCAGCGTTTGGCAGGTGAGGACGGTATAATGTCGGATTCCACTGAACCGAGGTTATAAAACAAATCAGCGCAGTTGAATAGGTCCTTTTTCGTTCAAAATGCTGCTGTTCATCGCCTGATCGTTGCCGCCTCATTTCGTCTCATTTCAATTTCATTATTCATTGGTGTGAATGTTCGTTCTGGATATGTGAATTTTCGTTTTCTTCATTTTTGAGTGCATCAACGCTCCATATGGAGGTGAGTTCCAAGCTTCAATGCTTGATTTTGATTTGGTACAGTGTTTTTGATTTAATGAAGGCCTGAAAGCTATTCACTAAAAGTTTGTGTGGTTGAGACTGCATGGAAGGCAACTAGACAAACCATGGTGATTTGGGCCGTTTATCCCAATTTTCAATGGGAATTTATCTGGTGGTCATAACTCAATGTTTTTGGGGAAGACTGAAAATCAGGTTACTGAAAATAATTTCCTCTCAGATTTTTTGGAAAGGCTTTACACGTATCCCTTGAATTCGATATTGAATTCTGTCAAGTTTGCCAATTTGTTGGAGAAAGCTTTTCTTTTCAATTTCACTGGTTTTCAAAACATTTAAAACTTTTGGTATCAGGGTTTTCACATTCACGAGTACAGTTGACTCTTCTGAGGAAGTTCTTAGGGATTCTCCTTGTTGGAAAAGACTTTCTCACTTGAGAATAATTTTTGAATGGAATAACCCGTAATTTCTGAAATAGCGCTAGTGTTGTGGCGAAGGCTATGTATCCACTTAATGGCCTTTCGTGACCTTGCGCAAAAGCTCTTTTGAACTCATAATTTTGGGTAAAGTTTTGAGGGCTTTTCATTTTTCATGATTCTTTCAGCCCCGAACAATGGGCAGGAATCATGACTCATCACCTCTTCCATAAGCTGTGGGTTCAGAGTCAAATCATCAGGCAGGGTTAATTCCATTTACCATCATTTCTCTGGGAACATGCATCATAGTATTCATCTGCAGCCATTCAATCCAGAAACGTTGGTGCTCCAGTAGCCATTTCAAGATCATCACTTTCCAAATCAGCGCAAGGTTTCAGCAAGTTAAGTTTCAACTCTCACAACTCCATTTTTTGGGAAAAAGGGGGGGCCGAATGATCAGTTGTCCACAAAGCGTTCAATCATGAACATTTTCACCTCATTTCACCAGTGAAAGAAGAGTGTTTCATTTCAATGTTTGTTTGTTTCGCCGAATGATTGTCTTTCCTCGTTTGTGGCCTTTCATTGTGTGTTGCAGCATTAAAATTGAGATGAAAACTTGTTGTGTGGTTTTCCTCAACTAAATCAGATCACCGTAACCAGTCATCTGTTTGCCAAATTATGGTTACCACCTGACCTCAGGTCAGACGACAGTTTTACGGACCCTTGTGGTTCTTCTTTCAAGTCCAATTCTTTCCGACACTCCCTTTTATTTTGATTTCACATTTTCAGGAGTCTTTTGTGTTAACCTTGAGTTAACCTTGCATAACAGTTTGTTGTCGGATATAGGTTTTGTGATAAAATATCGCCTGGACTCAAATATCGCCTGGACTCAAATATCGCCTGGACTCAAAATATCGCCTGGACTCAAAATATCGCGCTGAAGTGATAATCGCGCTGAACTGTTGATCAAATGTTGTGTTGAAGTGTCAATCGTGTTGAACTGTTATTCGTGCATGAACTGCGTGTACGAATATTTCAAAAATGAAATGCATGAAATTTAGCATGGACAATAAAACAGCTCGTGTGTCTGTATTAAATGAGGAAACTCCAAAAATATAAAAAGCGCTCAATAAATCACTCAATCACCGCTAAAGTTAAAGTTCTCTGTGGTTTATATGGATATCATGAACAGAAACGTTTTTATGCAAGCAGTTTGCAATATAACGTCAATAGATGTAGAACTTCCGAAAGAGTTTCGGAGGGTTTGATCGGTGTCTAACTTGTCCATTAAGGATTTCCGCTGCCGCATAGACTGCTCGACTTGATTTGTTGCAAAGCATCAATGGAGATTCGTATATTGTTGAATAAGCTGTCGAACAACAACCTCGTTTTAAAAGCATTTTGCCGTGGTGTGTCCATCACTATTTCGGCAGAACACCAAATGCTGCACGAGTCTGATAATTAGAAAACCTCAGACACTGCCCACGTTTTTAAGAAAACAAAGTCACATGTTATCCATATTCGAGCCCAGGATGGGCCATGAGGAAGACCTTTTCAATTGATACCTATCTCACAACCAAACCTGACCTAATGAGACTACTGGTTGCTACCTGCCTATTTCCGGTTGTCAACCCACTGCTTGATATCCCACCTATAACGTCCGCAAATTATTCCTGAAGTTCGCTTATCCACATGTGGTTGTTGACTGTAAAGTTCAACTGTTGAGAAGTCCCAGAGATGTTATCTTGAGACTGCTCGGAAGGTCGGATGCAACACGCTAATCATGCTATGGATTTCCTTTACATTCCATTTGTCACATAGCCTGAAAGTTACATTTGTTTCGACCAGCAAGCACCCATGCCATTCTCAAAGTGATGCGTGCAAGCTCGGAGAGCGCGCACCTGCGCCCGCCAAGGGTGTCGTGACGCAACTCCGTGCCTTGAACCCTTAACGTGACGCAGTTGGAGCGTCCCAACTATAGAGCTCCCACTTGGGACTCCATGAAAGTGCTTTAGGCTTTGCATGAGCTCCATATTCCAATAACAATAAAATTGCATCTTGCAGTCGCTCTTCTCCCATTCTCTCTCCCCCTCTCCCCTTTATCGCCCTCTGTTTCCCTTGATCTCTATCCCCATCTCTCACTCTCTCCCCTCTTTCCTGCCCTTTCTATCCCACCCTTTCTATCTTATCCACCTCTTCTTACCTTTCTCTCTTATTCCCCTCGCCCCCTCCCTCCTCACAGCTCTTTATCACTTATCCCCCTCTCTCCTTCTCTTTCTCTCCTATTCCTTCCGTTTCTATCCTCTCTCCCCCACTCTCACCTATCTTTTCCACCCATCCCTATCTCACCAAAAATTGAACAGTTTTTGACCCCTGCTTGATGGACGAAGTGCCCTCCTCGATGGACGAACTCCTTGAAGGAACGAGTGTCCTTCTTGAAGGACGAAGTGCCCTTCTTGAAGGACGAAGTGCCCTCCTTGATGGACGAAGTGTCCTCCTTGAAGGACGAAGTGCCCTCCTTGAAGGAAGGAGTGCACTTCTTGAAGGAAGGAGTGCCCTTCTTGAAGGACGAAGTGCCCTCCTTGATGGACGAAGTGTCCTCCTTATGGACGAAGTGCCCTCCTTGAAGGATGCTCAGCGATATTGCTGAGAGCTGATATGCCTGGTGCAGTTACATATTTATGAGGTCAACAGGATGCTGGAAAGTAAATGCAGGAGTTGGGGCCATTTCTTTGTCGACGCCAACTGGAGTTTTCATCAGCAATGGTGGTCGAAAGATCGTGTGCACCTGAATCAGGTTGGATAGTTTCGGTTTAGTAGCATAACATCTTGCTTTGCCAGCGAACTGAAGAACATCAGCACTTTAGCTTTATCCTTCAACACCTTGAGTCCTCGCAATGTTTTTGACAGTGCCCGCATTTAAAATTTTTTATCCAAGTGTCTTCCCAGCTTAAGCTCTCAACTGGTAAATATTTGTGTTTACGAATACTTTTTGATTTTCTTTCAATTGGCTGCGTATTCGTGCGATGCGTTGTTGTTATCTCCTTCTCAATTTCGCTTTTTAAAATTCAGTTTTTATGGCCATCATGATCAGATTTTCCATTTTAAGCCTGCCCGTTTGTTGCAATCTATCTCATCTCACCTGTGCAGGGTGCCACAAGTGCGAATCGATCACTTTTGTGCTGGTCCATCAGTTTCGATGGATGGTGTGGGGATGCCTCATGGTTTAGCAACCAGCCACCACTCAACATTTTTCGTCCGCCACTTCCGTTAATATGCCTACATTTCGTGCAATTTCTGATTTCAATCTGATTCAATTCCAAAACTGAACCGTGCTTTGATGACAAATCCTCTTTTCTTCCCCAATTGCATGAGCTCCAGACCCGTAAATGGGAGCTCCTGACCATCAAGAATACCTTACTTTCTCTTAAGAATTCAATACCGCTCAAAAAGGTAAAATTAAATCCCAAATTTCCTTGGGTAAACTTTAAATTGAGCAAGCTGCTTCAGAGAAAAAGGCGTACCCATTCGAAGTTTAAGCGCACTGGCTCTCAAACTGACCGTGTTAATTATACAGATCTCAGAGAACAGTGTTCTGATTTGAATTCAACCCTTTTCAATTCCTTCATAAATAACACTCTTGATGACAGGCATTGCCGAAAATTTTGGCAGTACATTAAAGCGTTGCGTGAAAACAAGGGGACACCACCCCTAACTGGTTTGGATGGAAATATTGTAACCAGTGCTGTTGAGATTGCCTCTCTTCGTGAGTGTTTTCCACATAAACGCGCTATGTGTTAGGTCCTTGATACTCCCAAAAATCGCTGACGTCACGATAGACGAGCCTTTCCCACCCTTGATAGAATCGGCTGGTGTTGCAAAACGTATTTCAAGAATTAATTCCAAAAACGCTGTGGGGCCGGATGGTCGACCGGGTCGCTTAATCAAGGAGCTTTCGCCATCATTGAGCCGTATTTTTTTATTTTGTCCGTGCTTTTCTTGCAAATATTGCATGGGCAAGCTTCCGTTAGATAGGAAGAAAGCCATCGTCATACCAATTAAGAAGAAAGACATGCCATCCAATAGACCTGACAGTTATTGGTCAATCTCCCTCACGTGCATAATGTTCTAAAATCTTTGAACCGATTCTTACTACCTATATGCGTAACTTTCTTCATGAGAGGATATTCTGCACCGTAATCAATTCGGTTTCCACCCGAAAATGTCGTGTGAGACCCAAGTTCTGTTATTGGTTGATGAATTGCAATGAATATGAACAGCGCTTTCACAACACATATGCGATTGAAGGCTTTTGATCTTGTTCCCCACGAAAAACTCCTGTTGAAATTGAAAAATCTTAAATTTCGAGTTTTTAATCTGAAATTGCTGCACAATTTTCTTGAAAATCGGTCTCAAAAGGTCTCCATTCAACATATTACTTCTACCTAATCGAATGTCAACTCTGGTGTTCCGCAAGGAAATGTATTAGGTCCACTTTTGTTTTTGATCTACATCAATGATATTGCAAATAATCTTTCCTCTTCCATTAGAATGTTCGCGGATGACATTGTACTCTACAGAGTCGTTAACTCTCCAGATGATTCCCACCTCCTTCAGTCGGATCTCAACCAGGTTTCTCATTGGTGTGACGTCTGGGGTATGGAAATCAATACCCCAGACTTTTCAGACCCAGAAAGAAAATGCCTTGAAACTGCATGGTGTGGTATTACCTTTGGTGAGTACAAACTGGTTCTTGGATGTGTATATCTATCCCCATCCGCAGACATCGCTGCCTTGGAAAAATTAACAGAAATAATTCTCGCGGTTAAGGAATTCGCTGTGACTGCAAAAGCCCTGTTGCTTATATCTGGGGACTTTAACTTGCCAAACATTAACTGGGAAGCCCCATTGCAAACGTCCGGCTCTTCGAAAGATTTATACTTCCTGGACATGCTGGAGTTAACAGGGCTCTTCCAAACTGTTCGATGCCCAACTCGTGTTAGTTCAAATGGGACAGCAAATATTTTGGATCTCGTTCTGATGAACTTCGAGGCCATTTCTTCCGAAACTAAAGCAATACCTGGCATTTCTGATCACCTAATTCTGGTTACGTCTATCGGTTTTCGCCAGGGGCCTAAGTCCAATATCAAATTCAGAGAGATTAAAAACATTAAGCGCTATGACAGGGCTGACTGGAAGTCGCTTTCGAAGCTTGTAAATGAAAACTTTCAAACCTTTCACTCACTCACTCTCTCTGAAGGCGTTGACGCGCAATGGACCTTCCTCAAAAATTTTATAACATCCTTACTGGATCGTATTCCAACTGAAAGGAAGGTAATTGACACGAGGTTTCCCTGGCCCAACGACAGGCTTAAAACATTAATTCGCAAAAAGCGAAGGCGCCACAAGACCGCCATCCTCTTCCCAACAGACGATAACTTGGCAAGTTTGAGGGCCATTTCCAATGAGGTATCTGATCTTAGAAAAGGCTATTTTCAAGATATATTAACTCTCTTGCTGCTTCCCACATTCAACGCGGTTTTGGGATTTTCTTAGGAGGAAAAAGAGTGGACATTTTTATTAAAACCTACTGGATGAGAACAGGTGCCCCATAGAATCGTCAGTTGGGAAGGCGAATGCTCTTGTCCGCGCCTTTGGTAGAATTTCTGCCAAGTGATACTTCATCGACCGCGGGTAGTTCGCAACCTAAATTTTCGGTAACTGCCATTGCGAAGTTGGATGGTCTGTGGAGATAATTACAAAGTATTTTGATGTCTTTAAAATAATTCGTTTTATTAATAGTTTGTGTGCAAGGAAAGCAGTGGGCCCTGATCTTATCCCGATGGCTTTCTTTAAAAATTTGAACCTATCTATTGCTGCATATCTGGAGCTCCTTTTTGAGGGGATACTTCGTACAGGTAATTTTCCTGATCAATGGAGAGAGGTTACGATTTTTCCGATTCCTAAGAAAGGCTGTGTTTCAAATCCACTGAATTATAGACCTATTTCTCTCATTTCCAGTGCCTCTAAAATTTTTGAAAGACTGTTGTCAAAAAGTCATGTGAAACTTAACTAATTGGGTTTGTTCATGAGATTTCGCTAAGTTTGGAGAAGAGAGAGCAGGTAGATGCTGTTTTTATTGATTTTGAGAAAGCGTTCGACAAGGTCAATCATCAGCTGCTGTTGGGGAAGCTTTCTGCAGCTGATTTTCCAGTTCCCTTGATCTCACTCCTGGAATCATACTGTCCAACAGAAGGGCATTTGTTTTTGGGAGGATGTTTGTCTGACGAAGAGCTGATTTTATCCTCCGGCGTTCCACAAGGAAGTCACTAGGGCCACTGCTTTTCTTATTTTATATCAATGATATTTTGATTGACCTGTGCTGTACTGCTAGGCTTTTCGCGGATGATCTAGTATTCATTGTCCCTTTGTTGGTCCTGAGTCCCAAGACATTTTTAATCTGACCTCAAAAAATTCAGACCTGGTGCCGGAAGTGGAAGATGAAAATAAATGTCGGGAAGTGCGCTTCTATGACTTTCCTTAGGTCCGTCAGGTCGGCATACAAATGCCTAGACGAACTTATTCGCTGGGCGGGACACCCACCTGCAATGTGTCCTCTTTCAAATATCTTGGAGTAACACTGTCTAGCACTCTGAACTGGGGTGAGCATATCAGTTCAGTTGTTAACAAGGCCAAGGCCGCTTTGGGAGTAATCCGGCGCAATCTGTCTCACGCAGAAAAAAGTATCAAGTTGATGGCGTACAAAACGTCTGTTCTGCCCATTCTGGAATATGCGTGCTGTGCCTGGGATCCCTTTCTTGTATGTCACATTGACGCTCTTGAAAAGGTGCAGAGAAGTGCGGCCCGGTTCATCATGAACGACTACGGCTACACATCCAGTGTAACGGCTATGCTTAGTGGGCTCGGCCTCTCACCTCTGTTTGTTAGAAGGTCGGAGAGACGCCTTTATACTTTGAAGAAAATCCTCAGGGGTTCCCTGATCATTCCTCTTCCAGATGAAATTCGAGCAAGCCAGTTCAATAGCAGCCGCTCCCACGCCAACAAAGTTTTGGTTCCTACTATAAAATTAAACACACACTTTCATTCTTTTTTCCCTAAAACCCTTCGGGAATGAAATTCTCTCCCCAAGGACTCTAACTTGATTAGAAATTTGACCGCTCCTTGAGTTAAACTTGAGTTAAACGCTTCTTTTTCAAACTCTCCCCATTTGGCGATAATTTGTCGTTGTTTTTTTTTCTTTTAACTTGTTTCTCTCCTGTTTCTCATTAATGGTCCATTACGTTGTCCTGTTCATTGTTTTTTTGCGATCCTTGACTGTTTTTCTCGTGCATGTGTGTTATATGTATTTGCATTTAAATCGCAAATTTCAAATACAAATACAAATACAAATATCAAAACTAAGGCATGATATTTTCTAGGCGCCATAAAAGTCCCATCATACAAGTTGTTCACTATGATATAAATAGCCAACCCATTGAAAACGTTGTTCGCTTCAAATATCTGGGGGTTGTGATTAACCAAAATTTGACTTGGCGAGATAACATAAATTCCATTTGCAGTAAGGCCAGAAGCACACTTGCTTTCGTCAACACAAACATGAGGTTATCTTCGCAAAAAGCTAAATTAAAGGCTTATTTATCACTTGTTTTGCCCAAAATCGAGTACGCATCGGCCGTGTGGGATCCTGTCTGTCAGGGTGAAATCGCGCAGATTGAAATGGTTCAGAGGAGAGTAGCTAGGATTATAACAGGATCGTTTTCAAGGACTGTCAGTGTCACCCGACTTCTCCAAGATCTTGGTTTGGGCTCTCTGGCTAGCAGGCGTAAGGAACATAGGCTAAATCTTTTCAAAGACATAGTTACTCACTCCGTGAATTTTTGTCTCCCGCCTGCTTATTTTATCAAGCCTATTCAGCACCAGACTGATAACGGGCTTTCTTATAAATCTCCAATTTCCAAGACAAACAATCTGTTTAACTCATTCTTTCCCAGGACCATCCGAGACTGGAATAGTCAGCCTCCTGCCTCACACATCATATCTCGTTCTATGACATCCCTGGGCGTCACACCACTTGCCCATTTTTAATTTAGTGACTGCTGATATCTGCCCCGCTATTGTTTTGTTGCCTGCTTGTTTGATGTTTGTTGTGTGTTTTTGACTCGGAGTTCTGCTCTACGTTCTGTCACCATAAACTTTGTGACAGTATTGAATGCAATAATAACAAATAATAATATCATGATAATAATAATAAGGAAGGAGTGCCATTCTTGAAGGACGAAGTGATGCCCTCCTTGATGGACGGAGTAGCGTATACAATTTCCGCTGGTACCGTTTTTCGAGAACCATGTCCTGCCATTTTTTATTTTTATCACGACACTTTGAGCACTGACCCATGCCCATGCATTTAGCCTATTAAAAACGCCATTCATTACAATCTACTTTGTATAATTCACATTGAATATGCACATCGATGCTCATTCATTAGATAAAAACATCAGCAACCAACAAAAAGCGCAGATATTCAACGACAATGGATTGATTGATCATTTTATGACAATTATCATTTTCACACTTTTCACAATAAAAAATTGCGATCTCATTTAATCAGCTTAATCATTGATATAAAAACAAAAGAGATCATTATTGCCTTCAATAATAATAGAAACAACAACATTTTACAGAGAATGTACCAAAGCGCTGCTCAAATGATCCATCGCGCAGAGTGCGAACTTTGAT
>JASGXE010011820.1:0-28265 GCA_030068105.1 Sinentomon sp. SZTP_YWyxl
CCTTTATCTGGCCTCCAAAAGTAACCATACTGCTTAGGCTTACCATACGGCAACGACAGTAACCTCACTGATCTGCAAAGCAAAAAAGTTGGGGTGCACTATCATTTTTTTTTGTGCCCAAGGAAGTGTCAAATTTGTTTCAGCTCATTTAAATGTTGCGTGAGAACGAAGTTAGTTGTTTTCACATGTGTGTATGTGCAGTCTTGGAGCCCCAGCCCTGGCTTCAGTAGTTATGTTTTTGTCGCAGACTATGGAAATGTAGGCTCACTTCTTGTTGTTTGGTTCTTGAAATGAAAACATTGTGTTGGCATCCTCTACTTAGTTGAAACAAGCATGACCCATTTTGTTGCGTACACCATGAGTAAATGCAATGCGCAATGCCAAATTGGCAGACAATGTTATGGCTTATCTTTTTGATAAGAAGTTTCAAAACAAAATGGCTGGGGACTGGTGTGATCCGGTCTGGGTGAAATGAAAACCAAAGGAAAAACGGGATTCACCATGTTAAGTCCCGTGCCTCGGTCCTTTCCCTGGGGATTTCACTTCACCCTGGCTGGATTATTGGCTCAAAAGTCCAAAACTATTGTCCAACTGGCGATTTATACATGGGATTTCTACAAATACCATTAGCAGCACATAAATTCCTGAAATTAGACTCATACTTCCGTTCACTCACATGGGAAGAAAGCCTTCAGGTTAAAAAACGATGTCTTGAATTTGCACTTTTATCTGAAATGAAGTTGAAAAAATGTTTCGTGGCAGCGGAATTAATGTACCCATTCATGTGGTTTTCCCATTTAACTGTTGCCTCCGAAACTTTTTTTCCTTTCTCTTTATTCTTGTGCAGAAATTAAAACGCCAGATTGCAACAAAGCATTTTGGAGGTGTCAGACTTTGACCTCGGTTATAAAAGAGCATCTTCAATTTCTGCAGCATGGAGTTTTTGTCAAAATCTGAACGGTCGCAATTTTTTACATAATGAGTGCATTAATTCCGCATTCACTATACAGTTTCTGCAACGAAAAGGAATGCATTGGAATAGACTTTCAACAGAATGTACCCACCGGTGGGTTCCAAGAAACTGGATCTCCCCAACACCAAAACAAAGCAATGGAAACAAGCGGAGGAACTAAAGTAAAAAACGAAGAAGAAATTAATAAGAGCAGAACTCTAAAACACAACAAGACCTGTATGTTGGACATGCTTCTAACCGCCATCAAAAGCAAGGATAGTCAACTATCAAATTATTATTTGATCCCGTCAAATACTCTCATTATTATTCATTGAAAAAGTAATTACTCTTGCAGCTAAACGCAACATTTACAACAGAATATCGAACGTGGAATTTGCAAGGACTAAAGTAGACGGCAAGTTGGGTTGGACTTGGAAACACAGAGAAAAAATTTAACCCACCATGGGCCACTAACTATGCATCAAAATCGATTCCAAGTCTGGAAAACAAAGTGAACTTTCGAGCAGTCATCCATTGCCCGTGCGCTGAATTCAAGAAATCAAAGTGCGAAACAGCTACGAAAACAAATGCAAAATAACATGTCAAAGTTTGGAAACACCGGTAACATTTGGACCAGCCAATTCTGGGGACGTTACGTTGCTCAAAGTGACCACAGATGAAAAGTTTCCCCAGATCATGATTGACTCCACGAGGCATGTGTGGATCACCCACCACATGGGTTCAGGGATACAATCATGAAATCTGTCTTTACAAGTTCATTTTGCAACCATTCCAAATCGGAGAGCAATCGGATGCCAAAATTAAAATAAACTTGCTTAACAGCTTCGTAAAATTAAATGCAGGCATGAGTGCCGAGCGATTGCAGTTCGGAATGAAAACAACCAAAGCAGCAAAAGGCAAAGAACAAACAGTCAAAGCGAGTCAATCAATCATTTAGAGCAAAGTTCGAAAAAAGATTATCACAATAAGAAGAGAAGGACAGATCAAAGATCGAGAGTAAAACAGATGTGGGTTCGTACGATAACAAGAAATGGATTGATATGCCATGATGTGCACCACAAAAGACTGACGGATTCCATGACTATTCAAGGATGCACTGTTCTAAATAAATAGCCAAAGTGACATTTAAAATTGAAGAACACACAGTAATCTAACAGCAACATGTGTAATAAAGACCGATGATGACCCGAGTTACGACCCTCTGGAATCGGAGCCCTGCAGGATAACACAAATTCGGAATCATGGACCTGTGTATGTAAAACCTGGGAGTGACCCCATGTAAACGTTTCAGACGAAACGAGTCTTCTGCAATAGTTGTAAAACGAACAACTGCTTTTGCATTATTGCGACAATTACGTTTAACCAGACAGACTGCATGCTGACAGCTTTTTGTGATCGCTCACTGAAATTTCACGATCAAGAGATTTTTTATGCGAATTGAAAGAATGCAGCACCATCTTTATGCCAGTGAAGCAAGTTTTTCACTTTTGAAGAATTCTATTCAGACAAAAACAAGCGCCAGAACGACACAGTCCAGCAAAACACTTCCGAGTCGTTGAGTTGTGAAGATGTCAACGGTCCAGGTATGAGTCATCTAATTTTTACAGAGCTTAACTCAGTTTTACCCATTGGACAAAATGCCATGTGCTTTACGGTATGTTTGCCAGCCTGCCATTGCTTGGAAATGGCACATTATTTTGCAACACCCGAAGAGTTTTGGGGCAGGAGTGCAAGGATTTCAAAGACGTCGCTTTCATATCCAATTGCAGCAATTAACTGTTTCAACGACGTGGAAAATGTTCGGAATTGAAACGTACGGTCAGTCGTGACCGAGCGCAATGTGGACGAAAGTACCCCACAGGTCAGCTTGCAAAATTATGAATTGCCAGGATGTGTTGTTGGCAATGCTTCTTCTGCTTTGCTACTTACTTTGCTTTGCAGGAAAAGGAGACAAGCTGCACAAGCACACCAAATTCACAGCAAAAGCTGACGTTATCTCTTCCGATGTGGGAGTTTTGTTGCTGCACATTTACGCCAATCTCTTTGAGTGCAAATGATCAAAACCATCGAACAGATTTCGGCAAGCCAGAAATGCTCCGAGAGGTGTGTGTTGGGACTTGTGATTTTCCAATTGCAGAGCCGATCATTTTTTGTGCCGACTCGGTATTTGATAGAGAACTCTGGCTCCATGGCTTCCGAGCAAAAAAGTAAGATGTTGGAGGCCACAGATTGTCTGTCCATAGTCGAGTGGTTCTCTGCACACAATTGGGGCAAATTGCAACATGTCACCAGCAGTAATTTTTGTACGACTTTCGGGATAATTTACAATTCATCGCAAGAGTAGCTTCACCCATACAACAGTGAATAATTGTCAACACCAGGCAAATAAGGCAAGGTATTCGTCGAAAACTTTATACACCGGAATGAACGAACGAACAAAACAGGATCAGAAAAATATAGAATCGGTATTTACAATACGAAAACCAAATTCCACGGAGGAAATATATTTTGTATCACAAAGGCAGACAAAACTTGAATTAGTTAACCACAATCATTTCGAAGCGTGATCCACTTACTCATGCAGCAAATTGTATTCGTAAAATGTTTTTTTTTTTCTTCCCATCATTCACGCACTTCACAGCATAAGCCTACTTCCCGCCATAAGAAATAGATTTTTCCTCCGGAACGGATGGAGTTGTTATGGGAGATATGTTGTTTGGCGACTGGTTTGTGCCTTCTGCTTCTTTCAACGCTTCGTCAAAACTCTGCACTGAATTGGAACGTGATCCACCAACCCTGGACTGCAAAATAACAAACGAGAAAAAAGTTGGAATGAAACACCAGATTCACGCAAACACAACAAAACTCTGTTCTTACACGCGATGCACCTGATACTTCCCAAAGCCACCTTCAGGATAAATTTGGTGCAATTTTGGTAAAATGTGTTGTCCTGGAAGCCAATTTCAAGCATTCTCGTGGCACAGTGCACTTTGCTTCTTGGCATACCGGTGTTCCACGGCTCACAGTGAAATGCTGCATTAAAGAACCTGCCACTTTAAGGCCTATTCCCCATTGTTGCGAGCATTCAGCATTGATTCAGTGGCCAATTTCACAATAATTGCATTGTTTGCAATGGTGGAGCTGCTCAAAAATGAATTTCTTGGCCTATCAAAGTTTCCTAACCAAAATTCTCACACAGAATTTTGGCTATTGAGACGAAACTGAGTTCTAATGACAATGGGGTATGGGGCTGCAAATGTTCTGGTCAGCATTTCGGTTTTCTTTTGCACTGGAAAATAATAACTTTCCACTGAAGGATGAAGGAGAAGGCAACTGGAAAAAGAAGCCTGAAAAAAAAACTACATCTCACTTTCACATTTTCAAATGCCGATCCAACTCTCTCCTCAAAGGAACGGAACGTCTCCGACGATTTGACAGCACCGAGCTTCTGCGTAATTCCGGAACCAATTCCACCAAGGAATGTGGTCGTCTTTTCAGCTGTGGCCTTCACTGCCGCTTCCGTTTTCTGGTAACTAGAATTAGGGTAAAGGATTCAGCAAAAAACAAATAAGGTTATCCAGGATGACCACAGACAGTGATGATTTGCACAAGCTGTTTGAAAAGTTATATACAACTCCAGCCAAAATGCATGTTTTCAATGTTTTCATTATTTCCTTTGCTGGCCACCGTGGTTTCTGGCCCAATGCAAACATGCTGCCTTCACCTTTCGTATTTTTGTGGATCAAATACAGTGTGATGTGACCACAAACGTCTGGATTTGGCACACGTTTCTCAAGATGCGTTTCACTTGGACTAAAAAATGTGGGTTCACAGACTAACTGGATGGTAAATATGATATGCAGCCGTGTTCCCCATTGCAACTCACCCTCAGGTTCAACAGTTCAACTCAACAGCTAATTGAACAGACGGATGCATCTTTTGCAACAATGGAAAAGGAATAAGCGATGTGCATAGAAATTAAATTTTTGCAACACATCTATCCATTGAATTGGTTATTGAGTTGAACCTGAGGGTGAGTTGCAATGAGGATCACGGCCAGTGGAGATCTGGTTGAAAACAAATAGGTGTTGCTCCACCCACCAGCATAGGTAGGTCTCTGACTCTGCCCCTTTTTGCCCACTGTCATCATCAATCAACCTTTGCAGAAAAGAAAAATAAACGAGAACAGGAAACATGTATCTGGCAGTTGGAAAAGAAAAAGACGGGTTGACTTCTGCCTCCTGATTCAGGAAATTATTGCACATGCACTTCAACATGAGTGGTTTTTGTTAATCACCCTATTGTGATATCCCTAGAACACACTAAGAACTATTGTGATATCTATATCACAATAGTTTTGGTGTGTTCTATATCACAATAGGGGGAACACACAAAGCACAGAGCTCAATCATAACATGAAAGGGTTTGCTGATGCCAAAGACCAAAATGCCCTATCCCGCCAGTACAGTAGGAAGCCCAGTTCACTTTTTTGATTGCTTTGCTTGCCCAGTTGCTCCACGTTTCATTTTTGCTCACTTAAAAATTCCACGATATTTGGCCCATATTATTCACTTTATTATCAATCTATTTTATCATTGAAGATTCTAAAAATATTGCAGCACCAGCCCACGAAATAACACTCCCATCTGATCTTGGTGCCTGAATTTTCGGCTTTGAAACTATAAATAATTAAATCGAAAGCTTAAGACTACAGAACGGAAAAGCACTGAGTGGGCGCCGGAAAAAAAAGAAACATTAAGCTTTGGCTGTTCCGTCTTGATTTAAACAGTTTTTGAAAGAGAAGAGAGTCTTTTAGCTTTCGGCAAAAGCCAGCAACATGGATAAATCAGATAAAAATGGGTGCAAGAGGCGGCGCGGCATGTGTGGGCTTGCTGAATGAACGGCCAGACAGGAAGCCACTGCAACAAAACAAAAATGCAGGGACGGAGAAGAGACTTTTGTTCTTTATTCTTTGCTGGAAAGAAAAGGTTGCATGCCAAACTAAAGGGAACAAACAAAAGGCAGGCAAAAAACGGCACCTTCTTGGTGGATGAATTGAAATAAAGTTTGTAAAGACTTGACATCAGGACAAAATGCAAAAATGTTCCGAAATGTGATAGACAGCTACCAATGACACAAAAAAGACGCTGGGGACAAAGAAAGGCCAAGCAACAGGCGATACAGGGTCCATCAGTTTGCAGATCTCTGTTGCAGTTTATTTCAACCAGTGAAACAACGATGAACATTTAGTGAAAGAAAGCCTGTCCTTTGATGCATGTTCATGATTGACGAAAATGTTCCCAAGAACTCTCTCAAGGTTGCAGGTGTTGCCAATTTGGGTCGGTGGCGGGACTCTCCTTTTTTTCTTTCAGATTCCCGTGGAAGCCGTGCAACTCCCTCAGCTCACAAAAAGCATTGAAACAACAATTTGATGGCGCAAAAATGCTGGCGAATTGGGACGAAAACCAATTCTTTTTGAAGCAGCACAATTTTGTCCGCAATTGGTGCAGACTTCAAGCACCGAAAAGTTCCATTGACAAGTAAGTGGCGAAAAGGCGCCGTAAAATTTGAAAAGGGCTGTCGAACTTCAGTGCATTATTTAGAGACGTTTACAGGGACGTCATTTCAGGTTTTCGCAGATGGGGAAGCAGCATGGAAGGATGGGGCGGAACCCCAACGGGGTTCCAAGGGGCAGAGCTCCCCCCTGGCAGAGGTTTGAACGCGGAGGGCCCCGGGAAGATGAAGAAATTTAGATCCATTATGAGTGCAGGATTCGTGTTCTACGTAGAAGTCAAATTTCCCACCAGTGCAAACCAAAAGCACATGCCAGGGGGTGAGCGCGCCGACCACAGGCGCCCCCGAAATGACATCCATGGATATCTGCTGAGCACAATGAAGTCCACATGTCACCCAAACTCTGATACAGGGTGCAATTGTGCGAAAGACAAATTGGAGGCAGTGACCAACATCTTGACAAAAAACATGCGTGTGATCGGGAATAAAATCATCCCCTCCTTTGTGAGTTCAAATGCACGTTTTGCTTTTCAAGACCAAAAAAACACAACGTGGATGGGCCGAAAAAAGCATTCTCTCCACTCCAGAAAACGGAACAACTCCCAGAAAAAACAACTCGCAGAAAAGACCAAGAAGCTGTGAAAGAAATCTCCATCGATCGCTCTCGGAATACGTTCATTCCCTTGTCAGAGCGGGGCAGAACATCGCATGACCCAAGTCGATTGGGGTCTCTGCCGAAAATGCAATAACTGAACTCCCGATCCCTGTGCCTTCAACCGACGTGGGGTGACTTCGAAACGGGTTAACAAGGACAAGAGAAATGTAGATAAGAGGCGAGCGCGGGGCATGACAAAATAACCTGCTGTTTCCAGCGCAGAGATTTGCATATTAAATTTCCAGGCGGACGGAAAATCAATATCCGCACCGACGGGCTGTTAACTCAACTCACAACTTTTTTATTGTCAAACGTTCTCTTCCCACTTCCAGAACTTCTCTGTGTAAGTTTCAAACCGAACCCTTCAGACAATTCCAAGAAAGGAAAGGACCGAAGGCTTCAGACAAGCCTTCGGTCCTTTCCACTCCTTGGACATTGGATATCTTGAAACATAAATTGGATACCAACATAAAGTTTCACGCCGAAGATGGGCTAGAAAATTACAACGGAAGTCTTCATGAATTGCAATCTTCCTTTAGGTCAAAGGTCAAAAATATTCGAATCCTTTCCGATAGACACATTTTTGCAGTTTCTCCTCAAAATGTGAAATGGTTCGCAGGGATTAAATTGTTGGGGGTGCGCGGCGGTACGAGTACCACTTCTTAAAATTACCTTTAAAATAGTCGATGAAAGCGTAATTCCAATTTCACAATTTAATCCCTGATGGTTCGTGCGAACACTCAGGATTAATGTCCTGTGTTCCAAAGCTTGCACAACAAACTCCATTTCGAGGGCCGCCATTGGAGTGCAGGCGCCCAAGGAGAATGGAATATGGAATGAGGCGCCGTCTTTTGTGAGACGGCGAACGCAGGACAAATTGGAAGGGGCAGGTATCGACGAATATGCGGATGAACGATCGAATATAATCTATCCCAACCCAATCAAACCTGACCTAACCTAACCCAACCCTCTGAGGGTAGGTGTTGGTTAACGGTTGGTGTTGGTTCGGTTGGCAAATGGGACAGATAGATTTGGTCAGGTTGCGAAATGATAAGGATAGGGTGGTGCTAGGTACTCGTATCTATATGGTTAGATCCTTTCAGTTAGCTGGGATTGTTTTATATTGAACGTAATTCGTTCGTTTCAAGAGTCGGACAGACAATGTAACACGTTTCCGGGAAAAGGAGAGAGTGGACAGATGTGCGGCGGAAATCAAACAAAAGAAAATTGCGATGAAAGGCAAAATAATGCTTTCACTTTATGGTGTTTTGTTGTGCTTTGATGTGTTCTGAGATTGCTGAGTATTGTCGTGGACAAAGAGTCGTGAATTGCCGAACCAACCACCGGTCGCTTGGACGGAATATGATGATTGATGATGATGATGAAAGGAACGAAAAATGACACCGAAAGAGCAGAAAATGAAAAAGTGCGTACGTGGGCTGAAAAAAAAGAAGATCGCGTCGAAAAGCCAACCATGCCAACCGGAAGAGCGGCCGAAAAGACTCGACAAGAAAAATGAAGGAGGAAAAAAGCAACAGAAAATCCAGGTTCAAAAAAGGGAAAGAAATGAAACACCACACAACTATTCTCGTCAAAATTCTTGGCACAAATAAGTTCCTAAATCAGGCACCATTCAGAATCAATAGGAAACATGCGCCGCAAGACAGCAATGACATTTTTGTGAGGCGTGAAACTGCGTCAAGATCAAGCCCTTTTGAAATTTTTCAAGACCCCTGTCTTTGCCAGAACTTTAAAATTCATTCCCCAATGTCCGACGAATTTTGGAAAACCCTGCATAAAGACGGCGATGAAAACAATCGAAATGCGCAAGAGACGGAACGTCAAAAGTGAGCAAAAAAGAAACGCACTGGAAGTTAAGCAGAAATCAGCAGAAACTGTTTTTGCTTCCTGCGATTTTGCGACGCAAAAGAATACAGCAAAAAAACGGTCACATGAAAAAAAAAGTCGTGAAATTAAATCCTTAACTCCATGGAGGGGAATGGCTGCAGCGACACAAGAAAAACGGGAAAAATGACATCCAAAGATGTCATTTTTAAGGGCGGCTGAAACTTACACGTCTTTAGCCAGATCCATTTAGCGATTTGTGTGCAACAGGAAGTATTTCCTGACGCGACTGGAGATTGAATTATTCGGCTAACGGCACTCGATAAAATAACTTCTGGTGAACCTATTTAAAATTACAGACTCGGACAACTTCGGCAAATAGTCCGAATAAGCAATTCACTGCAGCTGTTAATACGGTAAAAAATCACAGATGACCAAAAAGAAATTTCAGAACCATCGTGCACGGCACAAATTTCGCTGACATGTGGGAAGTTTCAGACAACGCATTTCGATGCCGAAATATCGCTGCAAAAACGACACACAAGAATATGACGTCTGCCTCAACCAAACAATGCCAGTGAACATGGTCAAAGGGGGAACATGGTATTGTGGGGGAAACTGGGGCGACGGCGACGCCCAGCAAAATGGAAGCTTGTGCGACCGACGGGGTTCGTTTTCGTTCACAGAGCGCCACAAAAGAAGTGCCGCATTTTTCTTGGAACTCGACCCTCCGCGTCCAATTTGATCCCCGACGACCGAGATTTGATCACGACCACTTTGTTGAATCCAAAGATGCTGAGAAATTGGTTTTGGAGGTGAAGAAACCCAAGAAAAAACCATCAACAAAATCGATGGAGTCCTCTGGAAACTTGCGACCTCCAGAGAAGCAAAAAATGAAAAAAAAAAAAAAATGAACGACCAAAGAGAAAGCAGGAGAATCAGATCAGGCAACCGCAGATTCGGTCGAAAGCGGCGAGGAAAATGACAAGGAAATCCACAAATTCAATTCACGGCACGAAGATTAATTCTCCAACCAACGCATCAAAATAATCTTTTAAGGTTTTGAAGTTCGACAGGGCATTCACAATAATGAACAGGAACCAAGGAACGAAGCCTGAGGGCACCGACGGCAGTGAAAGTGTCGCGTCCTTCGTCACTGCCCGCTCTCACCAACTGCAGTTGAAAGTTGAACGCAGCTGCTCTCCAGGATTCGTGCTGCAGATGCAGAAGACAAGGTCAGCGGAAAGGAGGACTGCGAAGGGAGAGGGGACCCAGCAGGGTTCAGGAGAAAACGACCCGGAGGCAAGGACGTCGCGAAATGGGAATGCCGTGGGAGACGGTTTCACGCCTGCATTTGAAGTACAGGCGATTCAATTTTCGCACTTTCCGTGCCAATATAGAAGGCCTGCGCAAGAAACTTCTTTCATATCCGAACACATCACAGATGTCAATTCTCTTGTGGGCGCATGAGTGATCTGGGACAATGGGAAACAACTGAAAAGAAATGTCTGAATCAGGGTTGAGCAACATCAAAGTGTGACCGCTTGTAAGCAGAACAGCTTTTTCAAAAAAGATATGTCTGCGTGATGTTACGTTGTTTCAGAATGCAACAGAGATGAGGCGCTAGTTTCCTAACTGGAAGCCTGCAGCAGCTAGGACTGCCTGTCCTTATTGTAAAGTACGTCATGTTCCAGTTTCAGAGAGGCGCATGACTTGCAAAGGAAAATTCAATCCCTGTAATAAAGCCGAAAAGAGAGCGAAGCAAATCCGATAAGTCATTATTTATTTGGATAAGCCAATGTTTGCACTGGAAATGGAGACAGCGAGGAGAGATTGAAGGACAGACAAGATTAATAGGATAAAAGAGCTACCGAATCAAGATGTTAATGGCATTGCAGACAACAGATAACCTAAATTTGTAAAAGAGAAATCCGTTTATGTGCCATGGTTCTCCTGGTGCTCCGCAGGATTTCGTCCACATTGACGCAAGGCCACATGGGACATTGGACCACCATGGTTTGTGTCATGATGACGGGATGACTTCGCAAATCTCGGCAATGGAAAATGGAACTCAAAATATTTTCCAATAACAGACTGGACGGGTTTGAAGAAAAAAGTACAGCACCGGTCATTGATTTGCAGACACGTTGAGGCAATTCTGAGCTGGATTTCGCCGTTTCGATCGTTTCGATTGCTGTCCCGACGCGTTGCTTTTTTGCTGAAAATAACGCAGCACAGGTTTCTCGAGCTTGTGGTTGTTGAGGTGGACAGAACAACTTCATCAAAAAAGTCAAAGTAAAATGCGCTCGCGCATCCCACTGTGCAAACAAGTGACATCAAAAAATTGGCTCAGCCAGGACGGCGCTGCTGTGTCCCAAACCCAAACAATCAACCGAACCGGATAAACAGGGTTTTCCAAAAGTCACTTGCAACCCGAGAAAAATGCATTTCAGGTTTGAAGAAACTCTGGAAGCTTGGAGTGGAGTTTGTTCTGATTCGAATGGATAACACCTGCAGCAGGCAGCCTACCCTATCTTGACCTGAAATATCTTCAGAAATAGCCCCACAAGCGATGATTGAAAACTAGAAAATAGCAGGGGTTGTCAAGTGACATTTGGGAAACTTGTATTTCCTGCCTTCCGGTAAATCGTATCCCCCACAAGAAAATACAACTTTTTTCCATTTCAACTCGAATAGATATGGGTGGGACAGATTCTGTTGGATGGCTGTTAATTCTGTCCTCCAACAGGTTTAAATTTATCCAAGTTATGTATTATGTACAGCAATTCCACCTGTAGGCCGGGCCCACTGAATTTCCAACGAAACAGCTCAACCAACTGCATCTTTTGAGCGCCCTGTGATGAATGGAAACCCCAGGCCCCTACCAACCCACCACCAACCAGCAATTCGGCCTGATGGAAGGGATCGTCGTGACGTGGAGTGATCACCATAGGAATATTGTTAATGTTGAAACCTTGGGTTGAAACCAGGAAAAATGATATCGGACAAGAACGCCATGACGTTTTCATAAAGGGAAAAAGTACAAAATGGCAGTAAAATCTCCGAACAGAAACAAACAAAAATGAAACTCACAGAGGTGCGCTGGTCACAGCCTGTGAAATTTCAGACACCTTCTCCTCCAATTTGGCAACTCTGCCAGCCGCAACCCGCAGAAACACATGGATGTTGGAGACGAAGAGCAGGAATTTCGGACAAACGAGGCGACCCATTTTCGTGCCAGAGATTCCGAAGTACCAAAAGCCAGCCAAACAGAACAAAGCCATGCAAAAAAAGAAAAAAAGCAAAAAATAAACATTTTTACAACGCAGCTGGGCAAAGTTCACAAACGAAGAAGGAAACCAATCAACGTTTCAAACTACAAAATTAAAAAAAAAACAGCAACAGCACAACAAAAATGTGACCGAATTTCTGAGGCAAAGGATTGCTTTTGGTTTCAATATTTTCAAGGTTTCATCTTTCACCAGGTTGCCACTGACTCAAAATCCTGGCACTGGACACAGACCCACTGGTGTGGGGGTGGAGCCCCAGCGGGGTTCTAAGGGGTTGAGCCTTGGAGGTCTTGGGGCTGAGTGAGACCCCAGAAGTTGAAGAAATTTTGAAAATTGGAGTACCTGCGAACCAGCAGGGTTCAGGAGAAAACGAGCCGGAGGCAAGGACGTCGCGAAATGGGAATGCCGTGGGAGACGGTTTCGCGCCTGCATTTAAGGTACAGGCGATTCAAATTTCGCAGTTTCCGTTCCAATAAAGGTCTGCGCAACAAACTTCTCTCATGTCCGAACCCATCACAGATGCCAATTCTCTTGTGGGCGCATGAGTGATCTGGGACAGTGGGAAACGGCTGAAAAGAAATGTCTGAATCAGGGTTGAACAATCTCAAAGTGTGACCGCTTGTATGTAACGCAGAACAGCTTTTGCAAAAAAGCAATGTCTGCGTGATGTTACCTTGTTTCAGAACGGCAACAGAGATGAGGCGCTAGCTTCCAAACTGGAAGCCTGCAGCAGCTAGAACTGCCCGTACTATTGTAAAGTACGTCATGTTCTAGTTTCAGAGAGGCGCATGACTTGCGAAGGAAAATTCAATCCCTGTAATAAAGCCGAAAAGAGAGCGAAGCAAATCCGATAAGTCATTATTTATTTGGATAAGCCAATTTTTGCACTGGAAATGGAGACAGCGAGGAGAGATTGAAGGACAGACAAGATTAATAGGATAAATTAAAGAGCTACTGAATCAAGATGTTAATGGCATTGCAGACAACAGATAAACTAAATTTGCAAAAGAGAACTCCGTTTATGTGCCATGGTTATCCTGGTGCTCCGCAGGATTTCGTCCAATTTGACGCAAGGCCACATGGGACACTGGACTACCATGGTTTATGAAATGATGACGGGATGACTCGTAAATCTTGGCAATGGAACTCAAAATATTTCCCAATAACGGACTGGACGGGTTTGAAGAAAAAAGCACAGCCCCGGTTATTGATTTGCAGACACGTTGAGGCAATTCTGAGTTGGATTTCGCCCTTTGGATTGCTGTCCCGGCGCGTTGCTTGTTTGCTGAAAACAACGCAGCACGGGTTTCTCGAGCTTGTGGTTGTTGAGGTGGACAGAATTGCGCTCGCGCATCCCACAATGAAAACGAGTGACATCAAAAAACTGGCTCAGCCAGGACGGGGCGCTGCTGTGGATTATCCTACAGAGCACTGTCTGAACACAACTCAACCTTTCCTAACTTTACACTTAAACCATCCCAAACCCAAACAATCAACCAAACCGGATATATTTCCTGCCTTCTGGTAAATCGTATCCCCCACAATAAAAATACAACTTTTTTCGGGTTATGTCATTTATAAGGGGGGACACTATTGCACGGTCACAGGGAAACATTTTTACAAAAAGCTGTACTTTCCGTGCAATTGTGTCCCCCCTTTGGCTTCTGCAGACGGTACCTACAGGGTGTGCTTTTTCTCTGTCGTGCAATTGTGTTCTCCTCAAACGGTTTTCTTTTGCATTTTCGTTGCAATACTGCCTGCATTATTTTTTCTTATTCTGTATCTGTTATTGCGGGCTGAGCAAATCATGGGGTTTAGTCGCTTAATAAGAGATCGCGCAGGGAGATCAGGTCAGGTTAGGTCAGATTGGATTAGATTAGGTCCAGGTTGTTTTGAGTAAAGGTACACTGCACAGAGAACCCCAACCTGATCTAACCTCTTACCTAACCTAGCCTAACGACCAAACTGAACCTAACCCAACTTAACTTAACCTATGCAAAGCGCCTAACCTATCCCAAACGACTCCCACCCTCCAGAGAAATAAGGCACACCCTGTGCCGTATGCTGACTAGTCCTTTTACACCCTGTCTCTTTTTTTTATCTTGTGATCTCTCTTTCTCTCTTTGAAAGATTCTTATCTTCTTTTTTGTTCGTGGACTATTTGATTTCTTATTATTTCAGGATTTGATGGTTGAGACTCTGTATCCTACGTTATTTGCTCACTCAAATTTTCATTCTCCTCCGCCCCTCGGTGGGTTGTCCCCCCTTTGGCACTGCCAAAGGGGGGACACAATTGCATGGCAAAGGGTACAGTTTTTTTCTGAAAATGTTTCCCTGTTGCCGTGCAATTGTGTCCCTCCGTACAAATGACTTAACCCCTTTTTTCCATTTAAACTCGAATAGATATGGGTGGACAGATCCTGTTGGAGGGCTATCAATTCCGTCCCCCGATAGGATTTATCCAAAGGTTATTATGTACACCTGTGTGGTTTGAAGTATGAGCTCTCTGTTTGTGTTATTCGCATGAGGGAGGAAGCTCAATGCAAGCCGTGCTTCACCTAGCGGTTGGGATGAGAGTTTCATTACTTTATCTTTTTCAGCCGAATTTAGCAGAAAAACGGATCTCTCCCACCTGCTCATGCTGCTCATTCTGCGTTTGCGAAGGCGAATAGCGCACAGGGTGGCATGCAAATGACTGTATAATTGACGACGCCTTTTTCCAAGCCCGGTTCTGGTATGGGGATCTATGACGCGGATTCAGGTCTTTTGTTTGCTCATGTGGCCAACAATCGAAGAAGCTTCGCAGCAGTCATTTTTTGATGTGCAGATATTGGCCAAACTGCTTCAGAAACCTGACTTCATCAATGCCCCTCCGGCGATTTTACAAGCCCTGCCGCGACCTTAGATGGCAGAGAGCGTTTTGTGCTTGTGCAAGAATGCTTGATTGGGGCCCTTCACTCGCAAGAAAAAAATATGTCGTTTTTTCAAACCTAAAGCTATCTGAACCTGACCTAATCCTGTCCCCTCTCAGAAAAATTAATGCTCGCTTGGGGCCCCGGCCTCCCATCTAAAGTTGCGGCAGGGTTTGTGAATTGGCGCCCCGCCGCCTGACAGAAGTCGTATTACATGAGGGCAGTTGGACGAAATATTAAATTCCACTTCAATCACTTTTTTTCAAGGGGTCGGGCGTTTAGCCTGACTGCCCAAGAAAATCAGCTTAATCTGACTGGAGCGAAAAGTTCCAGGTTCGGCTGTTTGCAGCCCGCGTTGCGATGTACGAGGCACCCTGTCTTTTCGAACAACCTGAAAAAAAGCAATCTTTCAGCACCCGAGGTCAATAAAGAGTGCAAACGCCAGGTTATGACCGAAAAAAACCAAAGCAACACCACACACAACAATTCCAAAAAATGCAAGATGAGCCACGAAAAGCGGCGCAAACTTCAATCTCCAGTACTGTACAGCAATTCCACCTATTGGCCGGGCCCACTGAATTTCCAACGAAACAGCTCAACCAACTGCATCTTTTGAGCGCCCTGTGATGAATGGAAACCCCAGGCCCCGATACCAACCCACCACCAACTAGCAATTCGGTCTGATGAAAGGATCGTGATCGTCGTGACGTGGAGTGATCTCCATATTGATGAAACCGGGAAAAAAGATATCGGTATGTGCGAATGTGCGTCGGCGGCGGAATTAATGTACACACACGTGTTTTTCCCATTTAACTGTGGCCTCTGACACTTTTTTTATATCTTTTTGCTCTTATTCAGGCGGTAGAAATTAGAGCGCCAGATTTCAACAAAGCGTTCCAGAGGTGTCAGATTTTGATCTCGGTAACAAAAGAGGGTCTTTTACTTCTGCAGCATAGAATTTTTGCCAAAATCTGAACGTTTGCAATTTTTTTGTGCGAGTACATTAATTCCGCCGCCGCTATACAAGAACGCTATGACGTTTTCATGAAGGGGAAAAGTTCTGAAGAGCAGTTAAATCTCTGAACAAAAACCAACAAAAATGAAACTCACAGAGGTGCGCTGGTCACAGCCTGTGAAATTTCAGACACCTTCTCCTCCAATTTGGCAACTCTGCCGGCGCCGTAACCCGAAGAAACACATGGATGAAGGAGACGAAGAGGAGGAATTTCGGACAAACGAGGCGACACATTTTCGTGCCAGAGATTCCGAAGTACCATAAGCCAGCCAAACAGAACAAAGCCATGCAAAAAAAGAGAAAAAGCAAAAAATAAACATTTTTACAACGCAGCTGGGCAATGTTCACAAACGAAGAAGGAAGCCAGTCAACGTTTCAAACTACCAACAAAAATTAAAATAAAACAGCAACAGCATAACAAAAATGTGGCCGAATTTCTGAGGCAAAGGATTGCTTTTGCGACAAGGTTTCATCTTTCGCCAGGGTTGCCACTCTCCAAATCCAAGCACTGGACACAGACCCACTGGTGTGTTGGCGGTTCCAAGGGTTTGAGCCTTGGAGGTCTTGGGGCTGAGACGCCAGAAGCTGAAGAAATTTTGAAATTTGGAGTTGTTTTGGGTGCAAATTTCGTGTTCTCGAGGCTGATTTTCCTCCTCGGGTGAGCAAGAAAAAGAGGGAAGCTTTCAACATTCCTGAATTTTCCAGGTTTTCACTTTTTCCCCTCAATTCCCTGAATTTTCCAGGTGCAAATTTACAAAAATCCCTGGTTATTCCAGGTTTTCCAGCAAGGTGCGGCAACCCTGTAATCTCATCAGGTGTAGAGCCCATTCAAGAGGACAAACCAAAAAATATATGCCTGCAAAAGGGCCAAAAATGTGGGACTTCTCTGCGTCTGACTGCGAAGAAAGTGACAAAGATCCAACGGTTCTGTAGCTTAATGACACCAAAGCCGGGTCTGGGGCAGCACCTCATTGGGTTCCAAATGGGCATGAGCTCCTGGCAGGAGGTCTGGGAGACTGCGTTCCCCAAATGCTGGATATTTTCACAAATTGCAGCATCTGCAAATAGCGCCAAAAACACTTTTCGCCGTTTTTCGCCTGCTATTGTCTCCGTACAATTTCTCTTCGAAATGTCCTTGAAATCCGTTCAATGACCAAGGCAAATCCAAACAAAGGTTTTTGCGGCAAGCATTTTGCTGTACAAAAGAGTATATACGGTTGAACAAAAAGTAACCAAAGTGGAAAACACCTGCAGTGTCTTTTGAACGCTTCCAGAACAAAAACATGATTGAGGTTGGATTGGCATGTCAGGTAATTTGGCCAAAAAGTGACTCTAAAAAACGAAACACCCTGCGCTTTGGTTCAGGTAAGCCTTCCGGAATTTTGTGACTCCCGTTATAAAATACAACCTTTTTCCATTTTAAACAGAAATTTTAATCCAGTGAGGGGACAGAAAACTGTTCCAACATGCACAGGTGTAAACTTTAGCCGCAGACCTTGTATTTTTTGCCAAATAGGGGTTAGCTGGAACCCACATCTGTTGTCCTGGCATAAAATAAATATTTTTGGCTAGGCCTACATGCTCAAAACAATTTCCGCCCAACACCTCGCCTCGACCATGCATTTTTGATCACCATCGTTCATGACGAAATTTCGCACGCATTGAAACCAATCAGTGCCTTGTTGTATTCCGGTTAGATGCATGGGCTTCTGGTTATAGTTACAGCTAGAGACAGATTTGGTGCTTTCTTCCGAAAAATCTTTAAAGGCATTAAAACACATAAATCAAGTACATCAAGACGAGCAAAGAACAGAACGAGGCCAAATAAAAGACCGCAGGGCAAGGAGCACAGCTCAGTGGGAATTTGAATTTTTGTTCTCGGGCAACACATGGGTTGCAAACTGATCCCTTTGACAACTAAAGAACGCGATACTTTGGCGTCAATTTACTTTTTGCTCTGAGACGTAAAAAATCAGCCCGTATACATGCGGAAATACCAAAATACCGGTGCAGAAAAAATGTGCAAACATCAAAAATTGGAAGTGAAATACAATGTGCTGAAACAAAAATCATCGTCAATCTCACAGCGAATGCTGATGCGAACTCACGTTTGGGACTCCCTGACATTTCGAATGCCTTGGTTCATGTCCTCGTGGAACTCCCTCCAAATTGTGATGCCAAGCTTCCGCTTCAATTCGTGCGACTGACGAACTTTCGAAGCAAGAACCTGACGCAGAGTCTGGATTTCTTCCTCGGTCTGCAACGAAGGCAAACAAGAAAGAGGAAAGAATTCAAGCAAGGCTGAAGGGCAAATCCAAGAATTCGCAAACATTTTTTACAGGTCCAATAAAATCCAATTTAGAAAAATCACAAGCGAAATTCGTGGTTGCAGTGCAGTTTGGAATATCTGCAAACATGCATGTGGAGTAGGCAGATAATTCAGGGTCACCACACAAAATCCAAAGCAAAATTCACAGGATTTTCAGGTCCCTTCCCAGGTTATAAAACGCAGGTAAAACGTTTTGCCAAGGTGTTGGCAAAAACTGTAGCTCCCGCCTCCACCAAATGTCATTCCCTCTACAGTTCAACATAGCTTTGATGTTATATTTTATTATGGAATGGACAAACACGGACCGCCTGACAGAAGTCTAGCTGGAACATCAACGTACCATTCCCAAAAAATGCGTTGCTGCGAAAAAGAACGAAACTTTCAATATTCCCAGGATATTCCACTTTTCTCTTTTTTCTCCCACAATAATTCTCTGGATTTTCCAGGTGCAAATTACGAGTTTTCCAGTTTACCAAAAATCCAGTTTTCTTTTTTTTCTCCCTCAATAATTCCTGGATTTTCCACGCTTTCCAGGTGGGTGGCAATCCTGCAACACCACGCGGACCTTTCGTTGTGCGAAGAGAGGGACGCATGGCAGAAAAAATGCGCAGACAAGCAATATGAAAGATTTGTACCAAACAAATTCCATGTGATTGTCAAGGAGAAGAGTCAAGCCATGAAATGCGACATGGCCGTTGAAAAAAAACCGGTAAAGCATATTATTTATTCCATCCGGTCATGAAGCAAGAAACATCAGCATTCATATGAGATTAGATAATGATCTTCCCGTCTCAACTTTTGACCGACCTGACAAAACCTTCCTACCCCATCTCAACTGACAGCCTGGTGTTAGCCCACTGCCTGGTGTGCCTGCGTCTGCCGCCTGACGTCAGGCAAAAGCCTGGTGTCCACCAACCGATATAACAGTTGATCACACCACAACGAATCCCGAAAGTCCTTTAGTTGGCTACCTGACGTTAAGGTTATTTATTTCCCGGCCAGGTTAGAGAGCTCCAAAATTTGCAGTGGGTAGGCCTGCATGCCAATTTGCAGCATAGGAAACTGAGGGCTGAGGGAGGGTGAACAAGTGATGCCAAGGATAGAGGTTGCGGATTTGCGGACTTACCCTTGTCAATTCGGCTCCCCATTCCTCCCTCAGCTTCTCTTGTTCTTCTGGGCTCAACGGCGTGCGGTCACCACCGTCGTTGACCCCACTGTCAGGAGAACCATCGAACCGGCGCCCGTTGCTGACATCTTCACCTGAAATTATGATTGAAAGAGGTTGAACTTTACTGTTGCGGTTGAGGTCGTGGTAACTCGCGTGACACCGCATCAATGTGAGCGTCATCTGGCAACATGACAACTCAAAGTGTCGCTGCGTCAGTGTATCAATGTCAGCCAGTGTCCTTTTCTGCGTCAATGTCAGCCAACGCATCGTCAAAAGTTGCGCCTCACAACCGCACAAGAGGCGATCTCGCAGGCGCAGCAGGCATCTCAACGGTTTCCGCCCCGCTGGGTCAAAATGGACGAACAAAATGTGACGCGATCATTGTTGACAAATCGGCACACACAAGAAAAAAAATATAAAAATGAGGATAAACCACAAGAAAACGGCGCTTTGATTTTCAAGGGGCTCAGCTGGCTGCGGTACGAATGTGACCCACACAGGACCGCACAAAGGACAATCGACACGCCAAAAATGACCATGGGAAAAATTCACAATCGGCAACAGCATGCATTTTTAATTCATTTCGTACAAAATTTGCCATTCAAGTTCATCGAATGGGGGAATTAACCAGACAAAAGCGCATCCAAGCCACAAGCAGCCCAGAACTGTGGATACAAAACGGATGCGATGGTTGCGAAAGTCTTCGCCAAAAAGTCAATTTTTGCGAAATTATCTCGAGAAATTTCGTCCACTGGGAAATTCCAGAGGAAAGACCAACAATGAGTGTCCCTTCAGCAACCTCTTATTTTGGCAAGAGCACGCCCACATTCAACCGTCCCGTTATTTTTTGGCCTTCACCGGCAGAACTGAAACCAACAATCTGAGGAAGAAAGGCAACAAAATGAGCCACAAAATGTCAACTGCGGCGAACAATAACCTCATTTTCAAAAGCCGACGCCTTTTCAGAAGAAACGGCACGGCACCAATGAACTTCATTTGCAAAGGCAAAGAAAACCATCCAACCAAGGTGTAATTCAACAACGGGCAGCAATTCCGTCTCCGTGGGAACACCGCAGTTTTTGCATCAAGAAATACCCCGAAGAATATGTGAAGAATGCCTATCTGATTTCGAACAAATGTGTTTTCCATCAAGCTCATTTGGTTTCCAATTTGACCTCCACAAAGCAGTTTGAAAAGTTCTTGATACCCACCGATGGAGCACGACAAAGGTTGTTTCTCTGGATGCAGGAGTTGAATAACGCCCAGCGGCCAGCACACACGAAATTGAAAACCAACCTTGCACAATTGCGAGAAAATTCCTGAACTTTCGCTGGCTGCTGACCCTCGGAAAGTAATGTTTGTTGAGATCATGAAACCACACCCTGTGCGGGACACCCTGCCCTCCGGTGGTAATTTCGACGGATTCCGTCGAGGACGATGCTGATCGAACAGCGACGCCGTTTCCCAAACTGTTGCTTCTGACCCTGGGAATCACTTTCGCGCCATCATCATCGGACTTCAGTTTCGATTTGAATCGACGGAACGTCCGCGACACTGACCCAATCACAGCATTCACTTTCCGCAAACGCAGCTTGGTTGGTCCAGATGGACCGATGTGAGTTATGGTGGCACGTTGCCCCGGGCTTGCACCACTGCCATCAGCGCAGAGCTCCTCGTCGGTGTCCTCTCCGGCTGACCCAGTGTCAAATTCCATTTCCCAGGTGTCATCACAATCTTCGAAGAGGATCTGATCCGAATCAAGGCCGACGAAATCCTCGCTGTCGACCGAGAACGACCTCAGACGGTTGGTGCTGGGTGGCCACGAGGTTCCCAGGATATCCGAGGGCGGATCCTCGGCCCACTCCTGCTCGTCCTCGCAGATATCCAAGAGCGAGGACGTCTTTTTGTGATCTGACGACGACCGACCGAAAACAGGTCGACCTGAGATGATGCGACGAAGTTTCGACACGGAATTTTTGCTCTCTTCCTGCCGTGCGCCGCCTGCGTCACCGCCGCGATTGTTGTTTGCGGCATCATGAAATTTGTTCTGAACACCCTGTAGCAGTCTATTGAGCGGCTCACGCAGCATCGCCTGAGGGTCAAGAGAACTTTCTCTCGCTGGCCGCTTCGCAAGGGGTCCCCATTTGTTTGAAAACGGCGCTGGATAACAGATTCCACAAAAGTGTCAGGTGTTTGGCACCTGCCCCGCTGTGAAAGCGATCACCTGTCGGGGGCGGATACTGTGCGAATCTGTCATTGTTCTTTTGTGAACTTTCAGTTAAATTTGGGATGGTCGTTGCAGAGGGTTTTGCGCTCGGGTGCAATAATTGAAATAGGCTCTGGTGCTTTTCTGGTCCCGAGTCAGCTGCAGTCCAAACTCGGTTGAAAAACAAAACGATTTTTTCAATTCTGCACAGAACACCTGCCAAAAGCTTTGCATTCAAAGTCGAGAATAAAGGCAGACAATTATTATAACTAGGGCCTAGTGAAATTGTCTACCAATTCCCAGCCGAGCGTATATTTGCGCCATGTTTTTGGTGCTCAGCTTCTTACTATACAGTGAGATTAAAGCTAAACCGGTGGGCTGGTGGTTCGCCCGTAGGTCGCTCTCGCAGCTGCTTGCGTGCGAGAGGACGGAGAAATTGGCTCTCGTGAGCAAAAAGCATTCAACGGCAATTCTGTCGTTGTTCGCGCGTGATTGCCTGGATTGCCAATCTCAGGTGGCAGTTGAGTTGCTGGGTGTACCGAAAAAAAACGACGAATCGAGATGGTGCGCTACACGGACGAGGAGCGAGTGGAGATGGTTTTGTTAATGGGAGATAATTACAGAAGTGCTGCATGATCAGCAAGGTCGCCAGATCTCACGCCCTGATTATTTCCTGTGGGGGCATTTAAAGTCGAACGTTTACCGAGCACATCCTACGACAATTGACGAAATGAGAAATGCCTTCATAACACCAGAAATGTTGGCGAAAGTGCGACAAGAGTGACAACAAAGATTGCATGACTGCATTGTCGCCGATGGCGAACAATTTGAACATTTGGTGGACCAGTCTGCTACTGATTACTCGTCGTTCACCCTGTAGGCGGTCAGCGTCACAGGCCGCATTTTGCTTCAACGGAAATAAACAGGTGGGTGAAAATAACATAAAAAACACAACCGAGAGAGCGACAAGCATGCATAACGGGCGAACCCCATCCCACCGGTTTAGCTTTAATCTCACTGTAGATTTTCATGACTAAAATACTGTCATCGTGCAATTGGCTCTTACCGCCAAGCATCAAAATGGCAAACAAACAGATTGTTGACGATATGAGAGAACATGCTGAAGGCCCAACAAAGTTCTTGAAATGTGCTTCTTGAGTTTCAACATCGCATATTTGTTGAGAAAAAAAACGAATTTTAATTTCAACGTCACAAAAAGAAAGAAAAGAAAATTTGGAACGCACATCATTGGACAGTGGATCCGCATCCGCTCCACACCGGTTCTTCATCCTGATGGCGTGACCAAAAACAGAAAAAAGATAATCCAACCAAACCTAACCTACCCATTATTTGTTTGATTATTTTTGTGGGACTTCAGGTGTTTAGATGGTCAAGTGCTACAAAAAACAAAAAGCATTCTTCCTGGATCTTGTTGTTGGGCAGATTTGTGTCAGCGTCAGCTAACTCTGACCCCCTGCATTGCTCCATTTCAGACGTCTTTGTCAAAATTTGATGGGAAGTGGCCCGAAAAAAGATGAGACAAATTCGCAAATATGGGGTGAGCCGGAGAGAAGATTCCCTCCAGCAAAAAGTGAAAGATTGTTCGATCGCTGATCCCAAAACAGAAATTCGATCACGCATTCCGAAATGGCAGATCTGATATTCTACTGACACGCCCGCACAGGTCAATTAGAAGCGCTAATTGGGTCAAAACAACGTTGCCGAAGCCGAACCATTTGCTCAATTCGCAATGATTGCGTCCAATAGCTCAATCCGATCCGAGATGGGTTCATTTGTCATGAAAACGGTCCTCCTCTCTGACCAATTCGCCCGGTTTTTTTTTGGTTCGGGGCAAATGATCTGCGACCATAAATGAGGAAAATCATCCATTCGAGCAATATCAAATGTGCGGAGCATTCAGGCTGCAAATGGGAACGAGCAACGATTGAAAATGCACACTTTTTCGATATCGTGACAACGCCGCGGAGCATTTCAGCATCAAATGGGTTCTCATCAAAATGGTGAGCGTCGCAATTGATGCCCAGCACCAGCATCACTCATCCAAGGACTCATCAGAACAGGCCAGCGCCAACTCCCAAAGACAAAATATTGCCTTATTTTTCGCAATGATGGAATCGTTCGCCAAAATAACGAGGTCATCTGGTGTGCATAATTTTTTTTCCAATCCACTTCCGCGGACAGCAGCATCGCAACAGCCAATCACGTCGTCTCAATTTGTGACGTCATCAATTTTCGCATTTTTGCCTTGCCACCGCTTTTTGCCATTTGGCGTGTTTGCCACCGCTTCGCAACTCTTTCTAGGGTCGCAATAGGGTTAGGTTAGGTCAGGTTAGGTTTGGTTAAGTTAGGTTTTGAAAATTGGATGTTGAAATTGGCTGGAATTCCAAACAGCCAATCAGAGACGCGCATGCGGAAGTGGATTGGGAAAAAAAATGCATCTGTTGTGGGCTGATTGTGAATTGGCGAAGAAAGCACATTTCAGATGAGGATCGGCCAGCAGGGTGAGAAAATGCCAAGGTCCAAGGCATGTTTCCACGAAAACAGCGATGGAATTTTTGATATTCATATTCGAAAACAAACGTTTTTTCTTTCTCATTTTAACTCATGTGAAATGTTGCATTTTCAACTGAATTGCCTCCGATTTTTTTTTTCTTTGAAGGAGCCAGACATCCAGATTGCAACAAAGACTTCTGGACGTTGTCAGATTTTGACTTCGATGACAAAATGGGATCTTTGTTTTCTTTTCTGCAGCAATGCGTTTTTGTTGAAATCGCAACAATCGCAATTTTCCATTCGAGAACAGACTTTTTGATTCCGTCTGCAGTGTGAATTCGACCAACTTGAACAATTAGGAAACAAACTTTTCGCGATTTTGCCATCCTCAGCCACTTCGAACTTCGCAAAAGGAAAAGCGTGCACAGTATTCCAAAGAAAAGAGCCACAGAGATGCAGCAATAAATAAAAACAATAATAAAAGCACACGTCGACGAGGAAAGAATGCTGTTCCAGGCCACAGAAGAAAGCTGGGTAATACACGAGGGATATGGGAAATATGAGAAATGAATGTGAGAAGATGAGAAATGGCTTCAACTTCTGGGAGACTCCGCGCCCTTGATTCCCAAAGCAATGCCTTTTCAAACACTGACTGGAGCAGAGCACCCCGGATTTCGAGGACAATTTTTAATCACTGCCCCAATCAACGGCCCTTGGGTGGTCAGAACTTCAGGAGAGGAGACACACAAAGAACATGAAACACAAATTCCGGGAACAACCAAGGATTCACTGACAAAAAAAAAACCGCATCCCACAAAACAGCACAGGAAAAACACCAAAGTTGGAGAAAAAATTTTGCCGCAGAAAAATTCACCAACTTCCCATCGCTCCAAACTGCACGAGTGTTCCTTTCCCATTGGAGGTGGAGCACAAGAAACAAGTGGCAAACGCATGAAAAGATTGAACAGGCAAATGGCAAGGCTGGCTGGGATGATGTTGAGAACTGAGTTCGGAGAGATGAGATGGAGAGACATGTCACAAGCCGAAAGAGGGGGGCAGACGGGCAGACACAGGTTGAAATGGGTGAGTTTCACCATTAGCCCCACCAGACCAACCGCCAGCTCACGGACGTGGCAATTCACATGTGCACGATGAATTAATGAAACTCACCTGCATGCGACATGGATGGGCCACAAAATTTGAAATTCAAACTCGTGACTGACAACAGCACAGGCCGAGAGTGATGGCATTATGGCACTGATATCTGGCAAAATGCACGCTCTACCTCCAACCCAAGAACAGACAACAAACCATGGAAGTAATAAAGAAACCGATTTTTTCCGATGTGCTCTCAGGGACATAATTTTGGGGGGCATCGGTCTCATTGTCGAGAAAATGCCTCGCCGCGGCTCACTTTTTCCTCCCTGGCATGTGCTCTTGGCTTGCCCTGGTGGGAAATTTGATCTCTGGAACACCAATTTTCCCCCAAAATGTACCTTGGTTTTTTAAAATTTTATCAACTTGTTGGGGTCTTCGCCCCCAGACCCCCCACCGGGGGCTCTGACCCTTGGAACCCCGTTGGGGTTCTGCCCCAGACCCCGTTTATTGGTGAACATCGCGACAAGACCCCCGTCTTCTTGTCCCGCCCAGACGGGGGTCTGGGCGGGACAAGGCAACGATAACGCTAACCTTTGACTCGGCAAGCGTTATCGTTTATTCTGTCTTTAAACTGGCTTTCTTTTGCCCAGCAGAAAAGTTGCTGTGGTTTTAGGCACATCCCAGAGCCTGGTGGTAGTGCATTCCACCCAAAAATAAAAGCAAAAATCGTCAAAAAGGAAAACGGAATGCGCGTTTTGCATCGCACACTGCGTCATTTTCCCATTCTTTTGCCAACGTGGTGGCGCATTTGCGGCAGAAAAAGGAAACACAAGGTGGAACCATTTCGGGCTGCAGAGAGATGGCGCTCTGTTACTTCTAGTTATTTTATTAAACTTCTTTGCAACAAACACCCTGACGAGTGACGAAGATGCCGCAACCGCAAACATGCACACAGCTGTTCCAACATAACATCACACTTTCGGCGGCAAAATTGAGCAAAACACTTTCCAAGTCAAATCTTGCCCACTTCCGGGTGTCTTTCTGTTTGAGATTGGCGCGAATTTGGTTTCGATCTTGGCGATTTTGTGCGAGAATTAGGCTACACGCTTGTTCTGACAACGCACCGCTCGGCTGTCATCTGACAAACACTCTGGCCATAAAATTCCGGAAAAAAAAATGACAGCATGTAATTGAAACGAAATGCACACGGTTCAGTCCCACACCCAGCCGCCCGTCATTGAAAAGCTTGCCACAATGACGTGTTGGAATTTTCATGAAAAAAAAATGGGCCAAATCGCAATCTTGTATTTTGATTTGAATTGTAATTTTGGGCAGCGCAGTTGCTGCGCTTCGACAGCATCAGCAAGGTGAGACAGCCAATACGAGATGCCCTTTTCAACAAATGACGAACCCATTTCCGGTTGCAGAGGAGAGGATTGGTTGTTTGCTCAAACTGAGCTGCTGACGAATGTCTGACAGCATGTTGAAAACGTTTGAGCGAGATTGGAACACGGCGGTTTTGAGTGCCCATTCGCAGCAATACACACGCATTTGAACAGTGCCGATTTGAATGGGCTCAAACAACTAAATTTGTCGAAAAGCATGTTAAACTCAACTTACCCAACCTTACCTCACCCAACCTAACCTTGCCTAACCAACCTAACTTCACCTAACCTAACCCGAAACCTAACCTAACCTATCCTAACCCAACAAACCTTACGAATCCAAACAACCCATCCAAACCAACATAGCCAAAATAACATTAGGAGCTTACGAGCTCCAGTCGAGAGCAGTTGAATCTGTCGAGAGCAGTTGAATTCTCTGATTTTAGCCATTTTCCAATTCCTGGCCTAGTGCAAAATGTGAGTTCATTCACTCTTTTTGCTGTTTCAGTACTACCTTGTGGCCATGCTGATCTGTCGAGAGCAGTTGAATTCTCTGATTTTAGCCATTTTCCAATTCCTGGCCTAGTGCAAAATGTGAGTTCATTCACTCTTTTTGCTGTTTCAGTACTACCTTGTGGCCATGCTGATCTGTCGAGAGCAGTTGAATTCTCTGATTTTAGCCATTTTCCAATTCCTGGCCTAGTGCAAAATGTGAGTTCATTCACTCTTTTTGCTGTTTCAGTACTACCTTGTGGCCATGCTGATCTGTCGAGAGCAGTTGAATTCTCTGATTTTAGCCATTTTCCAATTCCTGGCCTAGTGCAAAATGTGAGTTCATTCACTCTTTTTGCTGTTTCAGTACTACCTTGTGGCCATGCTGATCTGTCGAGAGCAGTTGAATTCTCTGATTTTAGCCATTTTCCAATTCCTGGCCTAGTGCAAAATGTGAGTTCATTCACTCTTTTTGCTGTTTCAGTACTACCTTGTGGCCATGCTGATCTGTCGAGAGCAGTTGAATTCTCTGATTTTAGCCATTTTCCAATTCCTGGCCTAGTGCAAAATGTGAGTTCATTCACTCTTTTTGCTGTTTCAGTCCTACCTTGTGGCCATGCTGATCTGTCGAGAGCAGTTGAATTCTCTGATTTTGGCCATTTTCCAATTCCTGGCCTAGTGCAAAATGTGAGTTCATTCACTCTTTTTGCTGTTTCAGTCCTTTGTGGCCATGCTGATCTGTCGAGAGCAGTTGAATTCTCTGATTTTAGCCATTTTCCAATTCCAGGCCCAGTTCAAAAATGTGAGTTCATTCACTCTTTTGCCTGGCCAGGAATTGGAAATGCTAAAATCAGAGAAAATTTCCCAAT
>JASGXE010011821.1:0-15084 GCA_030068105.1 Sinentomon sp. SZTP_YWyxl
AAAAGCAACTCCACAATAACAGTGAAAATAACCAAAACTGTTTAACAATGACAAAATACTCAAAAACCATACCTTCTTTCTGGTTGCTATGGAAACGCATCGGTTGGTCCAAAGCTTTCTAAATTTAACAAAAGTCTTGAAAGCGACAGCGGCCACATCAGTGTCAGTATGATTGGGTGGATATCTGCAAGAGGCGGTCGTTTGACTCGAATTCAGGGAACACTTACTGCTGAAAAATATATTGAACTCTGGGAAAATACACTTCTACTTCTTACTAAATTTTTAAAGCAGTGTAGGGCTTGACAGCATAGTGATTATTGCTTCGCTGACTGTCCCATCTAAGCCAATATGTGTGACAGGTATTTTGCAAATGGAAATCATCATCTTCCATTAAGTCTCCATATGTGTGACACCTTTTTTGCAAATGGTTTTCATCATCTCCCATTCCCCCTGTATGTGTGACATCTTTTTTGCAACACACTGTTCTTTTGAGAATATTTATGGAACACTTGGTGTGTTCCTGAAACACACTGAGTGTTCCAAATCTGTGACATTCCTGTCACAGATTTGGAACACATGAGCGATATGGAACACCTTTAGTGTTCCATTGGAACACTTTAAGTGTTCCATTGGAACACACTGAGTGTTCCAATGGAACACTCAGTGTGTTCCAATAACAGACCAAGTGTTCCTAAAAGAACACTTCCTATCTAAGCCCATGTTAAACTATAGTGTTCCAAGCTGAACTTCGTGTTTAGGTAGCTGCGGTGGCTCGTTCCAGAGATATTAAATCGGCCCAAAAACCACCCCATCAGGTTCGCATGACTGTTTTGGGCACTTTTCCATCTGCCCATTGTGTCAAAATTCCGACTCTCCAAAAGCGAGAAAAAATTTGGAACAAAATGAGGCAAGGTATGGTTAGGTTTGGTAGGGTAAGGTAGGGATAAGCATAGGTAGGTTGGGTAACAGATGAGGTTTCTTTTTCTCTTTTTTGTCACACGCAAAAATCGGGATATGCCCAAATCGTATGCAAAATTCCATTCGCAATAACTGATTCGGTATTCGCGAATCACTCTGTACGTATACAGTGGGCTTTTTGCATGACGAAATAATGGACCTCTCTGGAAAATCACGGGAAAAGTCAAAAAATGAACCAAACACCAGACAAATCATAAAGTTAGGTTTTTGCACTTTTTGGGGAAGGGGACACCCATGACAACCAAGAACCAAGAGAACCCATTTGTCTGCAAAAACCGTACGAAAGTTGCCTCAGCAACCCTGACGGACGCCAAAAATCGCCAGACCGGTTCGGCAATGAGATTGGAATTTCTCAACGCGTCGCTCATCCACCCATTGAACGCAAACAACATTCGAAATTGGTACCTGTCAGTTCAAGTTCCAATTCGGATGTTGTCGAACTCTGCTTACAGATTCCTGATCCAAAGAATGACAAGACCAGCCAGAATCAAAGATCAGGATTGGCGTATGGAAATGGAGCCAGCGATTCGTCGACGATGGTAAAATAATTACATTATAAGAAAGGTGTATATACATACTATTTGAATTTGTGTTTGTGTTGTTATAAAAATAACAAGAACATTTTGGTTCCGGCGATGGTTTTGAGCAAAACCAATTCAGGAAAGAGGAACGATCTAAAAACTAACTAGGAACTAGTAACAAGGAACGAGCAGGCAGATTTGAACAGAGGCTCTCTCTAATTCGTCCCTGCAGAATCGGAATACTCAGTGACTGGTCAAACACCCTCGAAAGGGAGAGAGTTCCACTTCGGAATGGTTCTGCCAACATGCCGATGTCCTTTTAAAGGCCCGAGAGCGGAGCTTATAAATGTGGTCTTTATGCGAGTAAAATGTTGACCTTTGGTGTGTGTGTGTTCTCGGAATACCAATTTCCTGCCACAAATTTTGAGCACATGAGCGATTTGGAACACTCCATGTGCTCCAAATCGATTTGGAACACTCCATGTGCTCCAAATCGATTTGGAACACTCCATGTGCTCCAAATCGATTTGGAACACTCCATGTGCTCCAAATCGAACACTCCATGTGCACCATTTTCCTGTCACAACTTTGGATCACAAATTTGTGTCCCAAATTTGTGACAGGAAATGGTGTTCCAAGAACACATTACGTGTTCCCAACAATGTTCCGAAAAGAACACCCCCATCTAAGCCGATGTAAAAATGGTGTTCCCAAGGTGTTACACACAGAAACATCAAGCTTAGAGTGTATGATAAAGAAGGGATTTTGGTCACAGCTGATGAATGCTTTTGTCTTTTGTCCAATAGATGGGCATTTCCAAGTTTCCAGCACCGAGCAGAGACGTACAGGGTGTGAAAGAAGTGACGAGGAGGGACAAAGAAAGGCAAACGTCAGATCTGAGCAGCAGCATTGGGACGATCACTTCTTCGGACTACTCAACGTCAACGTCAAGGTCAACGTCAACGGCGACGTCACGTGATTCCAGCGAAAAGAGCACCGTTACTGGCTTCACATCAGTTACTGGTGGCTCGACATCCAGCAAAGGTTTCGATTATGAACGCGTTTCGGAAGGAGGTTTTACTGATTACGGAAGGGACACTATCGGTTACGAGGGAAAGTATCAAGTAAGAGACTGATGATGCCTTCAGCTAAGTTAAGTCCACTGGAAATTCCCAGGCAGGCATTGCTTTTGGTCCCGCCAGAGAACATTAAAAAGGCAATAATCACCACAACCCGCGTGCCTGGAAGTGTTCCAACACAATCTTGTTTTTTTTAAGCAGCCAGATCCACAGAGTCTGTCCTGGACACGTGGCTTCTCGTGCGGCAACCTATATCTCAATATCGCAGTTACCCCAAAACAACCACAAATTGGGCTTTTTTGATTTTTTTGAGCATTGCGTGGAAGTGGAGGCTCTGGGGGCATTTTGTCACTGAACACTTCATGTTTCGTTTGCTCTGTATAGAACTTGCCTGGAAAATTTGGCGGTTCGACGGTGAAATCATACCTCCCACATAAATACCCCATTTTGCCATTTTTGGCCCATTTTGGGCACTTTATGGGGCATTACATGGAAATGAGGACCCGGAGCAAATTTTTTCACTGGTCAATTTCCATTTGTTTTACCGTCAAGAACATCTCTACGAATTTTGGCCAAATATTTTCGTACAGGGTGTTTCGGGACACCCTGATATGTCAGACTGAAATGGGCAGTTTTCGTTTCGGTAGGCAAAACGCAAGAAATTGACCTTTTTTCCCAGGAGCTGACGGTATAATCAAATTTGGACGACTCCTAAAGATTGGGGGACAGAGCTGGAGTTATCAGTGCACACAAATCTCAGCAAATGCGCCGCTCACAAAGCCATCTTTCGGGGTGTGAGGGTCCTGGGGTTCCGGCATGGCATGGGCCCCCAAAAGAAAATTTTCGAATTGAACTCTCGGAAGCTCATCAGCGCGGTCTGCCAAAAATGAACAAATTGCGACGGAATTTAAAAAATGTTGCTTGGGCCCCTGGGGCGTATGCCCCCCTAAGCACCGTTGATAAGGTGGCCCTTGTGCTCAAGCGTCCCTTAGTAAAAAAACCCAGCCAGTTTCAATCACACCGATTGTTAACATTTGTCGTTTTCTTTCACAGCTGGAAGACCAGATGCCAAGAGCCGACTCTCCCGGATCTTACTTCACGGAAGTTGGTGGTGGGAGAAAAGCTGCCGATGTTTCCCGCCAGGTGAACAGGAATGATTCGGGAGTGGTCTTATCGGACAACCAATCACCGAACGTGACACCGTATGCGACACGACTTCAGGTCAGAGAAGTGCTCGAAACGCGTCCTTCCCTGCCGTTGGTCGAAAGCGCCATTGGAAACGAGCCTTACAGAGAGCGAGCCCCATTGGGAACAAGCCCCAATTGGGACCAAGTTCCAAAAACTGTGTAGGGAACAAGCTTCATTGGGTGTGAACCCTATTGCAGGGAAGCCCCGTCAGGAACAAACTTCATCAGGAGCGAGCCCAATTATGAAAAACCCCATTGAGTAAAGCTCAATCAGTGATCCCATCCCACTTTGGCTGATTCTCTGCGTAATGCGCTGGAGTGGTCATTGTCAATCCTTTGATAAATACATACCTGATGATAATTAATTCACAATGAAATCACAATAAGAAAAAAAATACGGGAAAACCCCTTTAATTCCCGTAGATAACCACTGAATAATGGCTTATTATCAACGGTTTTTCTCTTCCAGCAACAAATGGGCGAAAGTGATGTCGTTGGGACAGTTAAGGGTGATCGGCAAAGGCTGGAATTGAAGGATTCGTCCCCCTCTCCCTCAGCCACGTCCCAATATTCCAACGTCAATTACAGAAAGGCGAAGGACGACGATCTGCCGAAATGGGAATGGAACGTAGAGGACATGAAGAAACAATATCTGGTAGGCAAACATTATTAAAGCTACTGCCACCCTGCTACATCTATAGTCAATTCGGTGAATGGAAATGTGTCACGGAATTTTGGTTTCTGAGCTCAAAGTTGCAGCTCTGCAGTTGTCACGAATGTGTCTGAGATCAGAAGTGGCTGTTTCGCCAACGATATTGCTGCATACAGCCGACTGCGCTTTCTATTCCCCTTCTGCTAAACGTCATTTCATCTCAAGACGCGCACTGCTAGTGCTTTCTGGCGTGCTCGCCTAAAAGCGAAAACTGCAAACTGATGGAACATTAGACTGAACTGTTTAGAAAATGAACCTTCGTTATAATTTTTAACTAATAGACTGTAACAATTTTTATTTTACCAAACTGCGAAATGATGATTGCGCAAAAATGCAAAATTTGTCCACAGTTCGTTGACAGAATTTTGAGCCATCTCTCGATCCCACGCGATCAATTTGCAGTTTCGCATGGGACAAACGGGAGAAGAGGAATGGGATGCAGATTTGCACGAGTCGTCGGCGCCTAACGAAAATAAGCGCCAAGCAATACACATCACAACTTTGTCAAGCGTGATTGCATAGCAGTTTTGAATCAGATGTCTCTGCAGAACAGAGGCGTTTGGGGAATGACAATAATGGACAGTGGATTGCGCCTAACTAAAATAAGCGCCATGCAATACACATCACACCATTGTCAAGCGTGATTGCACAGCAGTTTTGAATCAGATGTCTCGGCAGAACGAAGTGGTTTGGGGAAAGACAATGATGGTCAGTGGTTTGCGCCTAACGAAAATAAGTGCCATGCAAGCAAGTTGTTTTTTATCAGATGTCTCGGCAGAACGGAGGCGTTTGGGGAATAACAATAATGGAGAGTTCTTTGCGCCTAACTAAAATAAGCGCCATGCAATACACATCACATCTTTGTCAAGCGTGATTGCATAGCAGTTTTGAATCAGATGTCTCGGCAGAACGAAGTGGTTTAGGGAAAGACAATGATGGTCAGTGGTTTGCGCCTAACGAAAATAAGTGCCATGCAAGCAAGTTGTTTTTTATCAGATGTCTCGGCAGAACGGAGGCGTTTGGGGAATAACAATAATGGAGAGTTCTTTGCGCCTAACTAAAATAAGCGCTATGCAATACACATCACATCTTTGTCAAGCGTGATTGCATAGCCATTTTAAATCCGATGTCTCGGCAGAACGGAGGTGTTTTATGTTATTTATTTATTTTATTTATTTATTTATTTATTTACAAACCAATACTGCCACAAACAGATATGGTGGCAGGGTGAGCATAGTGTCAGAGGAAAGCCAGATAAATAAAAACACAGGAACAAATTCGCCAAATATCTACGCACGATTTGGTGTGGCGCCCAAAGATGCCATGGAGCGGGATATAATTGGAGAAGAACTGGGAATGCTGTTCCGATCTCTATTGTTTGGGGAATAACAATAATGGAGAGTCGTTTGCGCCTAACTAAAATAAGCGCCATGCAGGCCTTGTTCAAAATGTGAGTTCCTTCTCTCCTTTTGCAGTTTCAGTCCAACGTTGTGGCCATGCTGATCTCAGTCCATTTCTCTGATTTTGGCCTTTTTCCAATTCCAGGCCTTGTTCACCATTGCACACCATTGTCAAGCGTGAATGCATAGTAGTTTTGAATCAGATGTCTCGGCAGACCGAAGTGGTTTGGGGAAAGACAATGATGGTCAGTGGTTTGCGCCTAACGAAAATAAGCGCCATACAATACACATCACACCTTTGTCAAGCGTGAATGCATGGAAGTTTTGAATCAGATGTCTCGGCAGAACAGAGGCGTTTGGGGAAAGACAATAATGGACAGTGGATTGCGCCTAACTAAAATAAGCGCTATGCACTACACATCACATCTTTGTCAAGCGTGAGTGCATAGCAGTTTTGAATCAGATGTCTCGGCAGAACGGAGGCGTTTGGGGAAAGACAATAGTGGATTGCGCCTAACTAAAATAAGCGCTATGCAATACACATCACATCTTTGTCAAGCGTGAGTGCATAGCAGTTTTGAATCAGATGTCTCGGCAGAACGGAGGCGTTTGGGTAAAGACAATAATGGACAGTGGATTGCGCCTAACTAAAATAAGCGCTATGCACTACACATCACATCTTTGTCAAGCGTGAGTGCATAGCAGTTTTGAATCAGATGTCTCGGCAGAACGGAGGCGTTTGGGGAAAGACAATAGTGGATTGTGCCTAACTAAAATAAGCGCTATGCAATACACATCACATCTTTGTCAAGCGTGAGTGCATAGCAGTTTTGAATCAGATGTCTCGGCAGAACGGAGGCGTTTGGGGAAAGACAATAATGGACAGTGGATTGCGCCTAACTAAAATAAGCGCTATGCAATACACATCACACCTTTGTCAAGCGTGAGTGCATAGCAGTTTTGAATCAGATGTCTCTGCAGAACGGAGGCGTTTGGGGAAAGACAATAATGGACAGTGGATTGTGCCTAACTAAAATAAGCGATATGCAATACACATAACATCTTTGTCAAGCGTGATTGCATAGCCGTTTTAAATCCGATGTCTCGGCAGAACGGAGATGTTTGATGTTATTTATTTATTTTATTTATTTATTTATTTATTTACAAACCAATACTGCCACAAACAGATATGGTGGCAGGGTGAGCATAGTGTCAGAGGAAAGCCAGATAAATAAAAACACAGGAACAAATTCGCCAAATATCTACGCACGATTTGGTGTGGCGCCCAAAGATGCCATGGAGCGGGATATAATTGGAGAAGAACTGGGAATGCTGTTCCGATCTCTATTTTTGGGGAATAACAATAATGGAGAGTCGTTTGCGCCTAACTAAAATAAGCGCCATGCAGGCCTTGTTCAAAATGTGAGTTCCTTCTCTCCTTTTGCAGTTTCAGTCCAACGTTGTGGCCATGCCGATCTCAGTCCATTTCTCTGATTTTGGCCTTTTTCCAATTCCAGGCCTTGTTCACCATTGCACACCATTGTCAAGCGTGAATGCATAGTAGTTTTGAATCAGATGTCTCGGCAGACCGAAGTGGTTTGGGGAAAGACAATGATGGTCAGTGGTTTGCGCCTAACGAAAATAAGCGCCATACAATACACATCACACCTTTGTCAAGCGTGAATGCATGGAAGTTTTGAATCAGATGTCTCGGCAGAACAGAGGCGTTTGGGGAAAGACAATAATGGACAGTGGATTGCGCCTAACTAAAATAAGCGCTATGCACTACACATCACATCTTTGTCAAGCGTGAGTGCATAGCAGTTTTGAATCCGATGTCTCGGCAGAAGAACGGAGGCGTTTGGGGAAGACAATAGTGGATTGCGCCTAACTAAAATAGCGCTATGCAATACACATCACATCTTTGTCAAGCGTGAGTGCATAGCAGTTTTGAATCAGATGTCTCGGCAGAACGGATGCGTTTGGGGAAGACAATAATGGACAGTGGATTGCGCCTAACTAAAATAAGCGCTATGCACTACACATCACATCTTTGTCAAGCGTGAGTGCATAGCATTTTGAATCAGATGTCTCGGCAGAACGGAGGCGTTTGGGGAAGACAATAGTGGATTGCGCCTAACTAAAATAAGCGCTATGCAATACACATCACATCTTTGTCAAGCGTGAGTGCATAGCAGTTTTGAATCAGATGTCTCGGCAGAACGGAGGCGTTTGGGGAAAGACAATAATGGACAGTGGATTGCGCCTAACTAAATAAGCGCTAGCATACACTACACACACATCTTTGTCAAGCGTGAGTGCATAGCAGTTTTGAATCAGATGTCTCGGCAAACGGAGGCGTTTGGGGAAAGACAATAGTGGATTGTGCCTAACTAAAATAAGCGCTATGCAATACACATCACATCTTTGTCAAGCGTGAGTTCATAGCAGTTTTGAATCAGATGTCTCGGCAGAACGGCGGCGTTTGGGGAAAGACAATAATGGACAGTGGATTGCGCCTAACTAAAATAAGCGCTATGCAATACACATCACACCTTTGTCAAGCGTGAGTGCATAGCAGTTTTGAATCAGATGTCTCTGCAGAACGGAGGCGTTTGGGGAAAGACAATAATGGACAGTGGATTGTGCCTAACTAAAATAAACGCTATGCAATACACATCACATCTTTGTCAAGCGTGAGTGCATAGCAGTTTTGAATCAGATGTCTCTGCAGAACGGAGGCGTTTGGGGAAAGACAATAATGGACAGTGGATTGTGCCTAACTAAAATAAGCGCCATGCAATACACATCACATCTTTGTTAAGCGTGAGTGCATAGCAGTTTTGAATCAGATGTCTCTGCAGAACGGAGGCGTTTGGGGAAAGACAATAATGGACAGTGGATTGTGCCTAACTAAAATAAGCGCTATGCAATACACATCACATCTTTGTCAAGCGTGATTACATAGCCGTTTTAAATCCGATGTCTCGGCAGAACGGAGATGATTGATGTTATTTATTTATTTTATTTATTTATTTATTTATTTACAAACCAATACTGCCACAAACAGATATGGTGGCAGGGTGAGCATAGTGTCAGAGGAAAGTCAGTTAAATAAAAACACAGGAACAAATTCGCCAAATATCTACGCACGATTTGGTGTGGCGCCCAAAGATGCCATGGAGCGGGATATAATTGGAGAAGAACTGGGAAGGCTGTTCCGATCTCTATTGTTTAGGGAATAACAATAATGGAGAGTCTTTTGCGCCTAACTAAAATAAGCGCCATGCAGGCCTTGTTCAAATGTGAGTTCCTTCTCTCTCCTTTTGCAGTTTCAGTCCACGTTGTGGCCATGCTGATCTCAGTCCATTTCTCTGATTTTGGCCTTTTTCCAATTCCAGGCCTTGTTCACCATTGCACACCATTGTCAAGCGTGAATGCATAGTAGTTTGAATCAGATGTCTCGGCAGACCCGATGGTTTGGGGAAAGACAATGATGGTCAGTGGTTTGCGCCTAACGAAAATAAGCGCCATACAATACACATCACACCTTTGTCAAGCGTGAATGCATGGAAGTTTTGAATCAGATGTCTCGGCAGAACAGAGGCGTTTGGGGAAAGACAATAATGGACAGTGGATTGCGCCTAACTAAAATAAGCGCTATGCAATACACATCACACCTTTGTCAAGCGTGAGTGCATAGTAGTTTTGAATCAGATGTCTCGGCAGAACGGAGGCGTTTGGGGAAAGACAATGAATGGAGAGTCGTTTGCGCCTATCTAAAATAAGCGCCATGCAATACACATCACACCTTTGTCAAGCGTGAGTGCATAGTAGTTTTGAATCAGATGTCTCGGCAGAACGGAGGCGTTTGGGGAAAGACAATGAATGGAGAGTCGTTAGCGCCTATCTAAAATAAGCGCCATGCAATACACATCACACCTTTGTCAAGCGTGATTGCATAGTAGTTTTGAATCAGATGTCTCGGCAGAACGGAGGCGTTTGGGGAAAGACAATGAATGGAAAGTCGTTTGCGACTATCTAAAATAAGCGCCATGCAATACACATCATAAATTTGTCAAGCGTTAGCGCATAGTAGTTTTGAATCAGTTGTCTCGGCAGAACGGAGGCGTTTGGGGGATGACAATGATTTTGAGTCGTTTGCGCCTAACTACAATAAGCGCCATGCAATACACATCACATCTTTGTCAAGCGTGATTGCATAGTTGTTTTGAATCAGTTGTCCCGGCAGAACGGAGGCGTTTGGGGGATGACAATGATGGAGAGTCGTTTGCGCCCAACTAAAATAAGCGCCATGCAATACACATCACATCTTTGTCAAGCGTGATTGCATAGTAGTTTTTGAATCAGTTGTACCGGCAGAAGAGGGGCGCTTGGAGTAAAGCAATGAATGGAGAGTCGTTAACACCGACCAAACAAATATGCGCCATGCAATAGACATCAAATATCAAGCGTGAATGCATGGTCGTATTGGATCAGGTGTCTCGACAGAATGGGGTCTGTGGTTCCGACTACTGCGTTTCAATGAGAGAGCCCTTCTTTGGACATCCCTGGACCCTCACCCCTTCTGTGATTTGTTCATGGAGGAGTGTCCACTGTTACTAGGAGTACGTGTGCACGAAAATATTTCCCGACAGATTGCACCTGCTCGTCAGCCACAAAACAATTCATTTGACCAACATCAATGAGCCAATTTCCCGGTTGATAATCCACACTGTCTATCCGATTTCAAAGATTGAGTCATTTCTAGACTCGTGATGATTGTTTTACTTGCTATGCATTTGGGAGGAGGAGTTGATAGAGCACGGTTAAGATGACTAGGGGAGGTTAGGGTAGATGATGTTAGAGATTATGTTTGGCAAAGTTTTGTTGAGTTTGATTGAGAGGTTAGTTTAGCTTAGGATTTTTTATTGGCCAGGATAGATTGGGGAGGGCTTGGGTTACATTAGGTCGGACTATCTTGGACAAAGCTTTGGTAGGTCGGAGTAAGTTTACTTAGATAAGAGACTACCTGCGACAAGGTTAGGCTGGTTCAGGTCAGGTTAGGTTTGGATAGGCTACGGTAAGTTTCGATTGGTTAGAACACGTTAATTTGAGCTGATATTATGTCTGGGTTAATCTAACTACATTTAAATCACGTGGAATCGCACGCCGTAGTACTAAATCTACAGACAATGTAACTGATCGGATCAACTTATGTGGAGAAGGCATCACTTGGGCATTATTTATATCTGAGAACCAGGGGATTTTATTTATTTATTTTATTTATTTATTTCAAAATTAACGATTAACAAAATGCACTGGTTAGTCGACAAAGACCTGATAAAAAGAACTGAAAAAAACCATACTTAATGAAAACATAAAAAAGAATATCAATTCAATGAAAATAACGGCAGAAATCGTGAATTGATTTGCAGAAAAAAGAAACACAAGAATTGTTATAATAAAATAAGGAAGATCTAGTGCAATACCTGAGGTGGTGGAGCGGGCTTACGGAGGAACGGAGAAGTTGGAGGTAGGGAATTCCGCTCACGAGCAGTCCTGGTAAAAAAACCATTGTAATGCTTTGTGTAATCAATCAGTGAAAGGAAAGTCCACGTGATTAATGTGTTGAGTGCGCGTGGGCTCTGCGACAACAGAAAACGATGTTGGTAGGGATATTCGGATTTGTGCCACTGGCCAAGTAAAAGTGCCACTTAAAGAAGGGACTCCCATTGAGACAATTACTTTGCAATACTCGAACGCTCCTATATTTTCTTTTTGAGAAAATATTTGCCAGAAAATCATGGTTGCAGGTCACGACGGGTTGACTTTAGCATAAGATGGATCACGGTCTGCGGATTAGCTCAAGGGTACAGCGATTGGCAGAGTTGGGCCCGCAGAGTCTGGAGGATGCAGTTCCCCAGAGGTGCAGGAATATGTTTCAATTTTAGTCATTTTGGCCAATTTCTATCGCCATTTCTGCATTTTCCCTTTGCGACTTGTTAAATTGTAGGTACTTTATATGTGAATGTAGGCTCATGGTCAGGATGGTAAGTTCTAAATGAGTGTTCTCGTTGGTTTTCCGGGAATCCATCCATCAAATGTCCAGGACTTGCTAATCGAAATCAATTAACCTGATACGTTACGCGACGCAATGAAAAAAAGTTCCCAAAAATCCCAAAACGTTTGAACAATCGCAAAACATCGGGATTTTGAGTAGGTAATTAATTCGTCTGGCAGGAGTTTGGTTAGCCCTGCGTCATTGCTTTATATTGACTCTAAATTCCAGGCTACAAGGATAGCAGGCGGAGACTCCAAAAATGGTTGATGGACTCCACTGATGGTTGGTAGACATTGCTAGAAGAACGAATATCAATTGAATTGACTTGAATTGAAAATCTGGATTGAATTGAAAATTATTTCTGATAAAGCACAGGAATAATGAAAACAACAAAAAAATCAAGTTATCGTAATTTGAATCGGGAAATCGAAAATTCGAGCCATGAAATTACAAGTAAAAGCTCTCCGCAAGGTCGGAATCGAACACCGGACCTGCGTTGTTACTACATGTAGAGAACTGTATAGCAAAGTGTCCGGTCTGTATGCAATCCATCAATTTACGCCTTGATCAGCTAAGGTCACCTAAGTTAAGATTTGATCAGGTACTAGGTCAGGAAATGTTTGCATTTCGAGCTATCACCCCCATTTATTATTATTATTATTATTATTATTATTGCATTCAATACTGTCACAAGGTTAATGGTGACAGAACGTAGAGCAGAACTCCGAGTCAAAAACACACAACAAACATCAAACAAGCAGAACGTAGAGCAGAACTCCGAGTCAAAAACACAAGCAAACATCAAACAAGCAGGCAACAAACAATAGCAGGGCAGATATCAGAAGTCACTAAATTAAAAATGGGCAAGTGGTGTGACGCCCAGGGATGTCAGAGTACGAGAGATGATGTGTGAAGCAGGGGGCAGACTATTCCAGTCTCGGATGGTCCTGGGAAAGAAAGAGTTAAAAAGAATGTTTGTCTTGGAAATTGGAGAGCTATGAGAGAGCCCGTTATCTGTCCGGCGCTGAATAGGCTTGATAAAATAAGCAGACGGGAGACAAAAATTCACGGAGTGAGTAACTATGTCTTTGAAAAGATTTAGCCTATGTTCCTTACGCCTGCTAGCCAGAGAGCCTAAACCAAGATCTTGGAGAAGTCGGGTGACACTGACAGTCCTTGAAAACGATCCTGTTATAATCCTAGCTGCTCTCCTCTGAACCATTTCAATCTGCGCGATTTCACCCTGACATACAGGATCCCACACGGCCGATGCGTACTCGATTATGGGCAAAACAAGTGATAAATAAGCCTTTAATTTGGCTTTTTGCGAAGAAAATCTCATGTTTCTGTTGACGAAGGCAAGTGTGCTTCTGGCCTTACTGCAAATGGAATTTATGTGGTTTCGCCAAGTCAAATTTTGGTTAATCACAACCCCCAGATATTTGAAGCGAACAACGTTTTCAATGGGTTGGCTATTTATATTATAGTGAACAACTTGCATGATGGGACTTTTATGGCGCCTAGAAAATATCATAGCCTTAGTCTTTGACGTATTGATTTCCATACCCCAGACGTCACACCAATGAGAAACCTGGTTGAGATCCGACTGAAGGAGGTGGGAATCATCTGGAGAGTTAACGACTCTGTAGAGTACAATGTCATCCGCGAACATTCTAATGGGAGAGGAAAGATTATTTGCAATGTCATTGATGTAGATCAAAAACAAAAGTGGACCTAATACACTTCCTTGCGGAACACCAGAGTTGACATTCGATTCGGCAGAAGTAATGTCTTGAATGGAGACCTTTTGAGACCGATTTTCAAGAAAATTATGCAGCAATTTCAGAATAAAAACTGGAAATTTAAGATTTTTCAATTTCAACAGGAGTTTTTCGTGGGGAACAAGATCAAAAGCCTTCTTTAAGTCGATGAATATCGCATGTGTTGTGTAACCACTGTTCATATTTATGGCGATTTCATCAACCAATAGCAGAACTTGGGTCTCAGCGCATATTAAATTTGAGCGCATATTAAATTTATTAACAAGGGGTGTCCTCATAAATGTGATTGTGTGAAATTGCCTTTTTCTTTATTTTCTGAGCTACTTTTTGGTGGAAATCACAAGGAATAGTAATCAAAGCTTTTACGTATAGTGGCGGCGGAAGAAGATTACTCATACATGTGTTTTTCCCATTTAACTGTTGCCTGCGAAACTTTTTTTCTTTCTTTTTACTCTTATGCATTTGGTAGAAATTAAAGTGCCAAATTGCAACGGAGCTTTTTTAGAGGTGTCAGATTTTGACATAGGTGACGAAAGAGGATCTTTAATTTCTACAGCATGGAGTTTTTTGCTAAAATATCAAGAATGGAAATTTTTCACATGTATGAGTAATCTTTTGAAATGGGGAAAGAAGGTGAGGGAGCTAGAGGCTGTGGACCGAGCTACTCGATCTAGCCACGTGGACGGCCGTCAGAGAGAAAAGGACTCATGAGAACAGAACGAGAGAGATTAAAGTGGTTATTCGCGATGGAATCCTAATGTTTTGACCAAACATTCAACAGAGAGATGTTAAAAGGAACGCTTCTGCATGCTGTGAACAGATGCAAAAAAACAAACTTTGCACTTTGGAAAACACTTTCAATAACAATTTTTTATATATATATATTTATTAAAAAAAGCTTTATTGTATGAGGAGCTTTCTAGAGATGTCAGATTTTGACATTGGTGATGAAAGAGAATCTTTTATTTCTACAGCATGGAGTTTTTGCTAAAATCTCAAGAATGGAAAATTTTTCACATGTATGGGCAATCTTTTTCCGCCGCCAGTATACATGGGGTAAATTCGCTTCAATCTGAGGCTGGGTTCACTAGTGACAAACACGATTGTCCGCCAAGCCTTCAACCGCCAAGATATGCACTTGTGTCATTTTGATTCTAAACAAATCGGCAGTTTTCGCAATTGCAGTGTCAGTTGCCTGCATGGAATCGGTTAGAATCAAAATGACACAAGTGCTCCAAAATGCTTGGGTCCGAATTCTTCTAAACCATCACTGAAGATTTCTCAATCATGTTTCCAAGTCAGTTTTCCTTTTATTTCAATAACTTCCTTTTTTTCCTTTAATTTTTTCAAATGAATTCATCG